>JAHWFP010109207.1:840-44019 GCA_023313725.1 Lithobius niger | reverse complement strand
AGGTGGGTCGTGCATTTCAGCTGCCATTTCTGCCTCTTTTGAGGGGAGAAATTGGTGGTTTTTATCCGTTTTAAATAACTATTTTATGCTTTTAATGTAGGATGACTTAGTGGCTTTTGCCAGGCTTTAATTTTATTGCTAACCTGATGACGAAAATTGAAAATTTTCGAAACGCTGTTTGTATTTTTATGTAGCACTGCTTGGTTTGACTTCATATAATCTGTTACCGTGCTTTTTACTCCAACGCTATCCACTAGGCAGGGCTTTGCTCGCCTTAAACATTAAACAGGACAAAAAACGAATGGGCTCGAGAAGCGTTAAATAAATACGGATGCAAACCTATTTACGTTGCCTTTTGGACTTAAATGTCAAGACTGCCTGAGCGGGGTATCGAGCCCACGGCCTTTGAAACCAAATACCGTGACAGTATGGCTCACTGGCAGGCCCCCGGTATTTGGTTCCAAAGGTCGTGGGTTCAATTCCTCGATCAGTCAGTGTGACAATTAAGTCCAAAAGGCAACGTAAATAGGTTTGCAGCCGCATTTAGTTGCTCACCTTGCTTGGTTCTCAAGAGTACCCCTGCAAAACTCGCAACGACTCAACGACAAACGCAACGACTCGTCTTTGAATTCTCGCAACTAGAAGCTAGAAATCGTCTGAAATTCCAAGAAGGCAGCGGTTTTAGCTCTGCCGGCACGCAACGAAAACAGTCTGTAATGAGAGTTCGGAAGCGACGGGTAAAATTGTTTCGTCAGGACTCCTCTCAATCTTATTGTGATGGATTATAAGACTGCAAGCTTTACTCAAATCATGTCGAATTTGGCTAATCAAGGAAGCGTTGTTACCATGGCAACTACATTCTTTGCCATCGCGATTAAATCCAGCTGCGAGAATACAAAGGCGAGTCGTTGCATAAACGCGCCCTATTGTGTGCGCATGCAACGTATCTTGAGTCCCGCAGGCAATTTATGAGCGGCTACATCTTCCTGGAGGGAGCGGCTTTAATCGACGGCCACCATTGTTTTTGTAACCATCTAGGATATCAACAAGGCACTCTGCTACCAAAAATATACAATCGATCATCGATTATCTGTGTTCGTTTTGGGGCGAACTCAAGATAGGCCGCGGACACTACAAGTGTTTTGTTTTTCTCGTGCCTGTTTTGAATTGCTATACAGTCAATAATGTGCGTGAAAGATAACTTCAAACGCATTTCCAAAAACACTGAGCATGT
Source organism: Lithobius niger (assembly GCA_023313725.1). Taxonomy (NCBI): domain Eukaryota; kingdom Metazoa; phylum Arthropoda; class Chilopoda; order Lithobiomorpha; family Lithobiidae; genus Lithobius; species Lithobius niger. The sequence goes on along the minus strand of JAHWFP010109207.1, from coordinate 42,785 downwards.
GATCTAAAGTTGAATATGAAGCGAAACAAAACCGAAGTAATACATTACCAAAACAAACACCCGCTGTTCACTGCAATTGCCGTTCGCTATTGATCGGCGCAATGGCAAATGTGACAATGAAAATGCGAAAATGTATAGGCGTAAAATTCCTCCAGAAAAAAAAGGTACAGATGAACTATGCGACCTTTTGTACATTCAGTCCTACGAAAGTTGTGATATCCACCCAAAACCAAAACTGGTGTAACACAAGCCGCCTAGTTTCCAAAAAGATTCAATCAGGGAAAGACCGCCAAGGTCAATCCTATTAGACATTTAATCGCACCGAATAATACATCGGACGTTAAATGAAAACTTTAAGATAGCTACCGCGAGTACTAACGTTCTAGTTTTCATTTAACTTTCGAACTATTAGTAGGTGCGATTAATTTGGCTAATGGGATTAACCTTGGCGTTCTTTTCCTTGTTGAATGATATCACTACTTCCAAGGGTCGAATCTTTTTGGATACTTGGCGACTTCTCTTATACCAGTGTTGGTTTTGGGGTGGATTAATATACCTCGCAGCAGACCTGACTTTAAACTTTTCTTTTTTTTTCATTGGACAATTTTGTGAATATACGGTGTAGAAAACCTACTGGTCGACGTAACTTTAACACCAAAATGAAAATTTACAACACGAGCATCAGATTTCACAAAATTATGATGTATATGGTAGGGACAGCAGTATAAAATACAAACGTTTTAAACTAAGCACATTTCAACAATTTCTACTTTGTGACTCACGGGGTTAAGTGGGTGTATACATCAATTGCAAAATGGCTTGTCGTAAAGCGTCGGGTGGATGACCTCATTGCCCTTATGCCCATCTCCAGCTGAGAAGGAAAAGGAGGGGCTTAGGGAGGGGGGGGGGAGCCTCCTCAATTTAGGCAATTCTTCAGAGCAATAGGGGAGGGTGTATAATCAAATTACTACGTGGATTTGGACCGAGTTACTTATGGTTTGTGTCAGAAATTCAGGGGAAAGCAGTTATGTTTTTTCCTAAAACCATATCTGCAAAATTCGTTGTCGTACGACGTTCTTTATTGCCTAGCTTTAAATGGTTTATGCCTTTTCGGCCATTCATACGCGGAGAAGTGATGCGAAATTGTGTCATACGTCAAGACAATGTCGTAAAAGACGTAAAATGGTTTTGGGATTTTTTTGAAACCAGGAGCTCATAAAAATTTCCGTCAGGGGTGTGGAGTCTCTCACCCACCTCTGTCGGGAAGAGAGGGGCCTTGTAATACACCTCGTGCTCTTGTCGATTGAGCATTTAAAAGATCGTTAAGAATTTCCGATTGGCTCAACTTAGCCAAATTGTCCCTCTTGTCTTTGACGCCGTGGCTTCGGCTGGGAGCACGTTACCTCCTAACCTCCTATTAGACGTTGGATCGGTATTGGTATCGGCAAATGTATCGGCTCGGTACCGGTTCAGATCAGATAAAAGCGGTCTCGGTCAATCACGATGTCTTACTCATTTTGAGTTATCGCCTGGACGATTTAAAATTTTTTTTCTTATTTATTTGAATATTGGTTTAACATCTGTATGCGTCACAATAGAAACAAGGAGAATTTTGAGGATTTATAAAAAATAAAACAGTTCATAACGGTTTTTTTTCCAAAGAGAAAATCAACAGAACGGGTTTAACCTGAGATTGTTGCATTAGGTTGGATAATATGATGCCAAATGCTTTTTTATGCTCTGTTCTGGCTCTGGAAACACCAAACCTACCGTTATACCTACACTATTTTAGGTCCTGGTTGGCCATTTGCGCGGATTTTCGGAAAATGGATTAATCACGCCTGGTAAAATTTCTCTTCGAGCAGACGAACCAACATGGCTACCTTATCGCCCGCATCATTGCTTTCCTGACGTCATACCGATAGCCAAAGCTACGGTTAGGCCTAACGCCAGAGACATACGTACGCCACGGCCGCTCAATGAGTGTACAAGGTGCCAGTCACCGCCAACGTTAGTGCATATGAGCGACAAGCGATTGTAAGCGATCAAACGATCGTAAAATACGTCTACTTCCAGCAAGAAATAGAGTTTGGGAGGAGAATTTGTTACTCTAAAAAGTCCCAATTGAAACACGTTAGATTCGTCCCTATTAGTTCAGTTAAAGAATTCAGAGGGCACCACGTGTTCCACCTGGTAATTTGTGCTCATTTTTCAGCCCAAGTCTAAAGTAAACTAAATTAAAACTAAGCTAGGCTAAATAATAATTAAATACAAGCTAGTTTCCTTTAGTTTAGTTTAATTTTAGGCTAAAAACTGAGAAGAAATGCCCACATAACACTCATGGCGCCCTCTATAATCGACGACTGAACTAATATGAATGTATCTAAGACGTTTCAGTATGGGTCTCAGTCACAAATTCTCCTCCCAACCCTATAAATTCTTGCTTCCAGTGAACCTAAAATAGTGTAGTTGCAATTATTATTTGTGGTATTCGTACATCGGGCGTACATTGGCTGGTCGACTACCTTTACCCCCCCGGCCCGCTCGAAACCCACGCTGGGGGGGGGGGGGGCCCGGGTTAGACTAAAATGGCCGCCCGCACGACTGGTTCATTTAGTCGAGGTCTTTTTTAAGGTAGCATCTTTGTACGCGAGAAGTGACATCTATTGACAGCTAGTGACGGTTTTCAAAATAATTTAAATTTTTAAGTAGATTTTAGTGGCAAATTTTTATTATCTATAAAAGTATTTTTAAATAAGTTTTTAAAAATATCACTCTAACACAGTTAGGCTATTTAAAGACGGGACAGCCAAAGACTCAAAAGAAATAACTAAATACAGATTCAAACCTAATTACTTTGCCTTTTGGACTTACATGTCAGACTGCCTGAGCGGGGAATCGAACCCAAGACCTTCGAAACCAAGGTGTCAGTCTGGCTCAGCGGTACAACCTTGGCCTTTGGTTTCAAAGGTCGTGGGTTCGATTCCCCGCTCAGGCAGTCTGACATACAAGTCCAAAAGGCAACGTAAATAGATTTGCATCTGTATTTAGTTAAGCAATTTCTCTGCGTTTGCAAAAAAAAAAAAAGCAATACCTTCGTCGTACGGAGAGTGTCGCCCTCGGTTGACAAAATGCGGCAACTAGACAAATCAATCGCTTCAGCAGCACTTTCGGCTGCCATATTGCCACTCAGTCTCGTAATGCTATTTTCAGTCTTGTATTTTTATCCAAGATCCGACAAGTACTGTAGAGTACTGCCTTGCCTTAACAATGTTATTTGGCCGGAACCGCCTAACTTTTTTAAATTGGTAAACACTAACAATCGTAACCAGTTGGCCAATCGTTATAGATGACGCACACTTCCCTACGTTACACTTTTATTGGTGTTTTTTTTTTCATTTAAGAATTTAATCAGGGACGAAAATCAGTAGATTCTATCCTTGTTCCTCCCTCTTTTGGCGAAGGATATTTTATTTTTAATAAATTAATTAATTCCGGAAGGTTTCGAAAGGTGAGGTTTTGTTAGTTCACTCTTAACAGCTTATTTATTTACTTTTTTTTTAGCAAAATACTATACGTTATAAACCAACTTTCTGAACTAATTAGACTTAAAACAAAACGCCAAAGTTTAACGAAGATAGAAATGAACCACGCAGGTTTCACACCTGCATGTGCAGGCTGCATTCACACCTTTACAAATGAAAAAAAAAAATGTCTGCCAACAATAATTCCCTCCCGCCAAGTTAAACCATGCGCAATGGCTGTTTGCCGTGACGTCACCATGAGTTAGCCAATGACGAACGAGAACAACGGCTGTTTGGCCGTCTGATTGGACTAGTCCAGTCACATGATATGCACGTCACAGCAAACAGCCATGGCGTGTGGTATAGGCAACAAACATCACGTTTATTCAATTGTCGATCGAGGACATAAACCATTGTAGCGTGACGCCATAGCCATGAAAAGGTAAACGGAATACAAACGAAAACGTCAAGTATGCCGTAAAAAAAAATGCTTTATATGACTGAAGTTTCACTTTACTTGTTAAAATGGAGACGGGTAAAATTGGATGATTTTTAATTGAAATCAGCAAATGAAAAATTGCATCTGTCCAAATGCTACCGTGCTTTAACAATGATTTAATTGGTAAAGCACAACAGAAGTTAACAGCTGCAATTTTCTCAATTATACATTTGCTTTTTCAATTAAACATCATCAATTTTTATCTGTGTACATTTTAACAAATAAAGTAAAACATCAGATCATAATCATCATATGCTAATTTTTTTTACGGCACACTTGACGTTTTTATTTGTAATTTTTTTGGGTTTCATGTTGTAAGACCTGGTTCAATTTTTCTTGTAATCTCACTGATTCGACGAAATATTTTATACCCCACGTTTTACAAAAAAAAAAGTTAAAGGTACATCCCGCCTGCCTTATAACATTCCGTCTGCCTGATAACAGCCACGCGCAGATCGCCATCCGCGTAAGTTACCATCGCCAATGTCAACTGAGATAGCAGCTGCGTTCCTCGCAGCGAGGAAAGCAGCTACTGTCTCAGTTGGCCTTGCGCCTAAAAGACGAACTAGCATGAAGGTGTCGTCACAAACCGGAGTGCTTTTCGTATTTCAAAATCATTCTTCATAATTTATTTAGGTTATTAACTTATAATTTTTCTTCGGCGATCTATTGGCATGAATAATTTTAATTTTTACCGCATTAATCTTCTAGATTTTTGATCTCGTGGTAATTATTAGCAAATGATTAAAAATTAGTACTGCACACAAACACACACACATACAGTTGAAATGTCAAGGTTATTGTAAGCGCGCAAAGGATCATTTAATCGCAGGATGCTAATAAATATAGCACCCAATATTCAACAGAAAATCTCCTAGACGCCGCCACATTTTAAAACCGATTTTTAGCAAGGGATTGACTAACGGTAAGTAAATAGAACTTTGGGGCCGTACTTGATGTGGAGGATCGAGAAAAATGGCGCTGCTCGAATAACAAATCTAATAACAAATTTAATAACAAATCTGTTATTTCAGAAAAAGATGTAAAAAAAAAATTTCTTTGCTGGTATAAATCAGAAACTAAAACTAACTACTGCAATTCAAAAGTGCTATAGAACCAAAAACAACATGGCGCTGGAAGCGAACCAGAAACCACACGATGACTAACGCGTACATTATTCGAGCGTTGCTTGGCTACTTTTATAAAGAGAGGGATGGGAAACAAGAGTTGGCGGGGTGGGGGTCGGGGGTGTCATGGCGGAAAGAGGGAAGGAGGAGTTCACTGGCGTGTGGGGGAAAACAGAATAACTATCCGCCCACTACCACTCGACCAGTCGAGAAAATGAATGATGACTGGCCATTATACAAAATGGAGATTGGATCCCATTATCCGGCGGCAATTTTAAATTGTAATGTCCACTGGGGTGGTTGTGTATATATATGGACGCTGCATCTATTTGCAGATTGAGTACATCATGCAGTTACGTAATCATTGAAGTGTGGAAGACAGTCTGCCTCTTGGCATATGGGGTGACGGTTTACACCACAGCTCTAGCCCATTTTTGAAACGCAACCAATCCCAAACTCTAAGAAAACCTCCAAATTTGATTGTGCGAATTCACCAAAACACTGACGCATTCGAAAATTGCATTCGAAAATTGATCAGTGTTACTCGGATCATAACCGGATCACCCTGTTGCATGTACTAACTAACAATGCAGATAGCGTGAGATTTTTAATCTTACGTTTCCTGATTTCGCTTTTTCTCGACTGTTGGCTGTGGGTATCTACTATGTTAATAATTGTTTAACGACACCTAAACCGCTGGCATGAACATCGGGACGATTAAAATTAAAGGATTGGTGAAACTCGGTTAGATATTCAAAACGCGCAAAAATACACAGACGGGATACACGTACGCCTTAAGCGCCAAACACTTGAGACAGCAAACATCCCCATGTTGCAAACGGTGCAAACACCACCCGTGAGCTGAACATCTCTATTGTTTTGTTTTTTATGAAACAGCCAGCGTGTAGTGTATGGGCTGGCACTTCTAGTTAATCTACTATGTAGTACCGTAAGGACTTGAGGACTGCATGAAGGGATGGAGGAAGCGATTTTATTTCAGGGCCCTGGCCAGAAGACGCTCCGCCCTGTACACAATTCAACGACTTGACCGGTCTGTCAAGATGATCACAAATGACAAAAAAATTCCTCCCCAATTATGGTGTGGTTAGAGAAATTCTCTAACTAAATACCCTGCTCTAACCACTGGAGATTATCAATTTTGTTCAACACTCGTGTTTTGGCCAATCCAACTCACTTGTTCTATTTATTGGCAGGTAATTTCGTGAAATTAATGTCTGCCTAAACAGCACTCATGAGTTTATAGGGGCCAGAACACTCGAGGTAAAACAAAAATTATTGGTAATCTTCTTAGCTCTTGTGATATTACGATCATAATGTAACGATTCAACCATGAGAAGCTGCCGAATAAACTGTTCCAATCAGACTAGAGCCAGCTAAAGTTATAATGTAATCTAAGAATAAAAAAAGCCAAGCAGTGGACAAACTTACAAAAAGCACGACGTTTCGAAGTTATCTTTCTCCTCGTCATCAGGTGCACTAAATCAACATAAGTTTCGTCAACTTGTCAAAAATACAGTTCATACAGCTTCAACATAGGGTGGTAAATTTTTGAGTTGGAAATAAAATATAGAAAAACTATAAAAAAAATAACCTTAGCCTAACCAGAGCAAAACAGGTAAGCATTAGGACCAATCGACCTCACCCCTACGAATGCAGAGAAGAGAAGTCAGGTGACTGGTAGGGGTGGCACGATAACGGATAATTCGATAATATCGCGATAAAAATTTCGTCGATTATCGTATCGCACCTTTTCTGACTTATCGAAATATCGTGCAAACCCCGATGTTTAAATTGTCATATGTCGGAACCCGTAATAGTTAGAAACAAGCAGTTTGCGGCGTTGCATGCAGAATTGCAAGGGTTCTCCAACCAGGTATGAAATACTGTTGCTAGCCACTTAGCTGATAGGAGAGTTAGTTTAATGCAAACAAAATTTAAGCAGAAGTAGCAGCACAACTGTTAAATTGTTAATTTCTACATGGTGAGGAAACAATGGACAATGGCAAGTTCGCTTTCATGGCTACTAACCAAATGGCTAATGCCGCAAAATTCACATTCGTGAAGGTTGCACTGTAGGCTTTAGCCATGGTGTTTTTTAAACAAAATTAAAATGTCTATTCCAGTCTCAAAATTTGCTTTATCGAGATATTATCGCGATAATTTTAAAAATTGTATCGGGATAAAAAAAAAATTGTGTATCGTGCCATCCTTATAGTGACTGGTGCTAAAGTTATGACATGACAAAGCCTAACACGAACGTGAACGCAATGAAATATTTCACAGCAATAACAATAAATTGATTATTATTCCAAACGTGATAAGAAAATGCCCAAACGTCTTTTATTTCGTGGCAGGAACAAATGATAAGATTATCTTCGATCCCTTGGTTTCACCAAAGTGATTAATAAGATTTACGAAACGAGTGCGCAATTAATTACAAATTTGTTTACTGGCAACGCAGCGACCACAAGGATTAAAATATTAAAAGTGTCATTAGTTCTGTTAAGACATTGGAAGGAGTTCGACCGAGTTGTTTGACAGAATGTCGGAATGCGTGCCCTCTTTGTCACGAGCCATAAATTGTAGTAGACTGCGATCTTATGGCATACGTTCGTATGTCACGTACATTTCCGTCTAATGAGAGTTGCTACGTAACTCTGAGGTCTCCCCCTCCCGACCATAAAAAAAAACTTGCCACCCCCCCCCCCACCGCATTAAGCATTTCGTATTTCAGGTCAAATTCAAATATAGCGTTTTGCTTCAGCAGGTCCCCAATAGGTATGGGTTCGATAATCGATAATATCGCCATAAAAACTTCGCCTATTTTAGTATCGCACTTTTTCTGACTTATCGGATTATCGTGCAAACATCGATATTTAAATTGTCATATCTCGGCAACCATAATAGCTAGATTCAAGCGGTTTGCGGCGTTGCGTGCTGAATTACAAGGGCTCTCCAACCAAGTGTGAAATATTGTTGCTTGCCACTTTAGGTGATTAGAGAGCTAGTTTAATGCAAACAATATTTAAGCATTAAATAATAGCACAACTGCTCAATTGTTTCTACATGGTGATGAAGCAATGGACAATGGCACGTGCATTTTCATGTCTACTGGCCAAATTGCGAGTGCCACACAATTCACATTCGTGAAGGTTGCACTGTAGGCTTCAAACCAAGGTAACTTTTTTTAACAAAATTAAAATGGTTATTCCACTCTCAAAATTTGTTTTATCGGGATATTATCGATTATCGCGATAACATTAAAAAAAAATGTTATCGGGATAAAAAAAAACTTTTGTATCGTACCATCCGTATTTCCCAAATGTGTGGAAAACGAGCCATGAGTTAAGAGTATGTTCTCGAAAACGTTTAACGAAAAATTCTTTAAATTACCTTAGGACCGACATTCATGATAATAAATTTCGTTGTAATGGATGCTACTTGCCATAACTAAACCACGCGAAAACGGCTGTTTGCCGAGACGTCACCATGAGTTAGCCAATGACGAACGACAAGAACGGCTGTTTGACCGTCTGATTGGACTAGCCCAGTCACGTGATATGCACGTAACAGCAAACAGCCATGGCGTGTGCTATAAGGTATTCCGAGTCAGCATGTCCATGACCATCACAACATCAACAAGTGCGTACGAAAAATACCAGATGGTGCAAAAGCATTTTTAGAAAGCAATTTTTTAAGGATTATTCGTCAGATGACTCTAGAAATAACGTCAAAATCATAATTTGGGGGGGCGGGGGGCTTGCTTCCCAGAAACTTGGCGTTTGTCGACATTTTTACTGCTGAAAAAGCCATTTTTGATGCCTTTTTTCTCTAGTTTGGTAAAAGTTTTTTTGAGCTCCCATTCCTCTTAAAGTCTAAAAAAATGTATGCCCCGGCCCCGCTCGAGAGAGCTCGAAAAAAAAATCCGTTCACCTCACCACCTCCGAGATAAGTAATCACAGTCCCTAACAGTGAGCCGAAGAGGGGGGAGGGGGGTTGAGGCTTAATGGCCCGTCAACAGACAGGACATTAGCGCCAACCTCAGCCACAGTGTAGTGACCTGGGTTGCCACTGCGTCAAACATTACAGAGATGTTATACAAACTCCAAATCTAGATCTTATCATAGATCTGTATCCTCCTGCAAAAATTAAAAAAACCCCGGACAGCAGGACAAACTTATCGCGTAATTAACACACTATGTCTCGCAGAAAATGGAAAGGGCGACTAACACCATCAAGATGGTGACAATGCCGTCGACACCAATGACATCAGGAGGGACAACCCCCCCCCCCCCCTCCTCAAAAGGAAACCGTGAGTAAGTCGGGTGTGACCAATACGTAAACGAGCGGGCTGAAGAAGTGGACTGCTTCTACTGGCCGTTGCAGGTATGATGAAAGCACGCCACTAGACAATCATTCCACTGAGGAAAATTTGGAGTGGAGTGTGTGTCAACAGGTTTCGTAGTGGCATGATTGGTTCTTGGGTTTGACATCAGTAGGTCGGTTGAGATGGCAAGTGAGACCCCGTCCTAAGGTCATTGGTCCCTGCTCGTTATTGCGGTCTCTGGTGCTGACTGTTGCACCGTCTTCGGGAGACACACGCTGCAACTACTCTGTCTTCCCTTTCACGCTTAGAACCACTGGTTCTTTTTCAAAGATCATTGATTATGTCTGCGTTATGAGTTATAGTTTATTCTCTAGGTATTTGACATTTGCATTCTTGCAACAACTGAATACGTAGTTACGTAAGGGATGTAGCCAACTTGCTTACGCCAATTACTAGAAACTTAGGGATGGTAACCAAGTGACACTATCCACCACTCCAACAACTGACCACAATGAAAGCTGATGCTGACATTTTCGGCCTAGCTACTGAATTAGAACAGTTTTCCCCCGTTTAGCTTTTACGAGCCCAAGTCCTTAATTAATTTATTTACTGATCATCTTATTGTCACGAATTCAGTCACATTCCTTTAAACTGTAACACAGGGTGGATAAGAGGTAGTGACTCTTTTCTGAAAACAGAATAAAATAATACCTGTTTCCATCAACGGCACCAGAAGGCAGCACTTGTCAGGTTCTCGTAGGAGGTGAAAAACTTTAAATAAAAAATGGCGGCGTCGTTGCCATGGTAACCGTTGTAATAGCGACAATACCTTCCGAAATTGACGAAATACTCGTGCGTGGGCAACATCCGAAGTTGAAGAACTTATTCTGCGTTCGATTCAAATCGTATTTAGTTCGTTACAAGAAACGTGAATCACGGTAGAAGCTTCAGCTTAAGCGGCCGCTTAACACGCATCTGGGAACGCAAAACATGCGTTACACTTAGCGCCACTCGTATACTACAACCATTTTAAAAATAAAATGTTGGAATAAAAAAAGTAAAACTTGACCAACCAATAATGACCTACCTGAAAATTATTTTAATGGCCTAATCTGACATATGAAAATTTTTTTAGCGATTAATGTTATATTCTTATCCTGATCAATTTGTTTTAGTGATGCTAAATAGTTTTGATCCCCATGATGCTTTGTGGTTCATGTTTACTTGAACGACAGCGCCCTCTGGCGGTAAATCGTTGAAAGCTGGCAATAGTTTCATCTAAATGTTTACAGTTGCCAGAGAACGCTTAGGTGACGGCTGGCGGGCGAGGACAACACCACCAAAATCACCACCAAATCTGAATCATGGTTAAAGGTAATTCTGCGACTTAGCTTTGTTCCTATAATTTAAATAAGACCACTGTATCAGGTATTTAATTTCAGCATCCGTTGATGTAAGTGTCGAGGGATATTTAGAATACGCTCTTTAGTTAAACCGTGTACAAATTAATGACGCCCGAAACACACATAAAAGTGTAAGGTATAACCAGATTCCTTCCAAATACTAAGAAAAAATCCAAATGCAATTATATTCTACTGTCTTGAGATTAAGCATTTGGGGGGCTTCCATACAGATGTTTGCTCCAACTTGGCTTTCCTGTGTAACTCAGGGTTGCAATACGTCAAACACGTAAAAATGTTGCAAAAGCATTCATTTTTTCGTGTTTATTCTCAAATGTGAATGTTACAAAGCCACATTTATGCTTGGAATGCCTAAAAATAAAGAGAGGGCAATCCATGTCCTTATAGGGCTTCCTTGGATAGTAAGGTTCGACTTAGAATGCCGGCTTAAATTTTAACTGAGTCTTAACGGCGTGTTGCCACCAAATAAAGTCTGCAGTACCTATACCGCACGCCATGGCTGTTTGCTGTGACGTGCATATCACGTGACTGGGCTAGTCCAATCAGACGGCCAAACAGCCGTTGTTCTCGTTCGTCATTGGCTAACTCATGGTGACGTCACGGCAAACGGCCATTGCGCATGGTTTACCACCAACCAGTTTTCTCTCTAGCGCTTCTTCGCAGCAAGCAAAGGTATTCAAAAAACCAAATCTTTCAACACAACAAACAAGCACGTGCCTCCCTAATTACGGCGGAAAGACTTGTTAAGTCCTCGTGCACCTGGGATCAAGCTATAAAGATTAACGATATTACTGTCACTAGATGGCGCCACGGTATTTTCTTCGTATTCTACTGTGGCGCTATTCTAATGACAGTAATATCGTTAACCTTTACAGCTTTCTTCCAGGTGCACGAGATGAATACCAAATTTTTACTGAATAATTACGGAGGCACGTGGCTTGTTTGTTGTGTTAAAAGATATTTCTTTGAGCATTCCTTTAAATAAATAAATAAATAAATAAATAAATAAATTACAGTTTATTCCACCACCAAAGTGGAAGGGATACGGAAGGGCGGTGAGCCGCTGACACCGTTCCCAGGGGTTTAAAAGAAGCAAGTATTTTCTTCATTATCCTGTTTAGGAGATCAAGATAGTGGACGCCTTAGAAAAATGTTTAAATTTTCGTTTTTAAGTTGCCCTCGGAAACACGCTATCGACTGGGCAGACACGGTGCTGGCATGTAGGGCGTTCCAAATGGGTACCACTCGGACCGAAAAGAAATGCAGGCGGCAGTCAAGACGCGAGGGGGGAAAGATTAGCTTCCAGTCATGTCCTCGAGTACAGTATATGTGCTGTGCGCGATCAAAAAACGGTAGGTCGACATCTATAAGATTGTGTAAAATCTTATACGTGAGCATAAGATCTGTTTTGATGCGGCGAAGTTCTAGCAACTCAAGGCCAAGATTACGAAGACGATCTTAGTATTTAATTTCTCTAAAACCAGGGAGATTTTTTGTGAAGACTTTTTCCACAAGGTCAATATCCTTGGCCAAGTATGGGGACCAGACAGGGGTTGCGTATTCCAAAATTGGGCGTACAAACACCTTAAAGGCCCAAATTTTAGTAGCAATATTGCCAGATGTAAAACACCTGTTCACAATCATAGAGCAACGAAACGCCGCAGTTACAACCTTTTGGCAATGAAAAGAAGTTTTCAGATCCTGGGTGAACCAGATACCCAAATCCCTAATTTCCTTCGCTTGTGGTAATGGCTCATGGTCGAGAAAATACTGTGGGTACAAATTTTTATTCCCCACATGGAAAAAAGAACATTTTGGATTTGAGAGGGGGAGCTGCCACTGTTTAGACCAGGCAACCACCCCCCGGATCTGTTCCGCCAGTTCTTGCGAAGGACTGGATGTCGTATTATCGACCCCTATCTTTAAGTCGTCCGCAAATTTATAAATAATAATAAATAAATTGGTTCACCACATTATTGTGTGGTAGGATGACGGAAGGGCGGGGAGCCACTCACACCGTTCCTGGGATAAGGGTGGGGGAGGGGGTGGCAGGCTGAATCATTCACATCCTAACTGTCTACCGGCCGTTTTAGGAACACATTTAGCCTTTCCGTTGTGAGAAACCTGCGAAAAGCAAAAACAGTCGGAGCATTTACAGTCTCCGTCCTGAGTGCATTCCAAATTGGGCCTACCCTAATTGAAAAAAAATAATGACGTACGTCAAGGCGAGAAGCCTGAACAGCCAGTTTCAAATTATGGCCTCTGGTACTGATTATGTTGGGGGCAAAATCAAAGAATGGAAGATCAATGGCGATCAATCCATGAACGATCTTGTACACCAAAATAAGATCAGATTTTATACGGCGCAGTTCCAGCAACTCAAGTCCCAGTCTGGAAATACGATCCCTGTATTCGATTTCCCAAAATCACGGCAATTGCTTTGTGAACCGGCGCTGGACCTTTTCCAAGAGATCAATATCCTTGACCAAATGTGGCGACCAGACTGGGGTTGCGTACTCAAGTATGGGGCGCACAAAAACCTTGAATGCCCAGACCTTCGTCGCGATACTACCTGAAGTGAAGCATCTTGAAACAATCGCCGAACGGCGAAAAGCCGCGGCAGAAACCTTGTGACAGTGGAGAGAGGGCTTAAGGTTACCTGTAAACCAGATCCCCAAATCCCTCACCTCAGTGGAATGAGGCAGAGGATCATGGTCCAGGGAATAATCGGAGCCTGGATTCAAAGTTCCAACATGGAAAGTGAAGCATTTTGGGACGGAAATAGGCAGTTGCCAAGTATTAGACCACTCAACAACGCTTTGGATCTGTGACTCGAGCTCAGGGGATGGGCCAGATGATATGTTTTCGGCACCAATCTTCAGATCGTCAGCAAACTTAAATCCATATGTGCTTTCATTGCTTAAATTAAGGTCGTTGATATAAATTACGAACAACAGCGGGCCAAGTACTAAGCCCTGAGGTACTCCGCATGGTATGTTTACCCAGGACGAATATGTGTCCTCAATCAACACTCGCTGGGTACGACTATCCAGGAAAGCTGAAAGCCAACCCTGCAGTTTACCTTGTATACCACAACTACTGACTTTGAGAAGCAGTTTCCTATGAATAACCGACTCGAATGCCTTACTGAAGTCAAAATAAATTACATCAGAGGGAATCCCAACGTCCAGCGCGTTTGTCCACCGGTCTAGTACTGCTAACAACTGGTGAGTAGCCGATCGAAGTGGGAGAAACCCAAATTGATCGGGGCGTATCACCTGATGATCAATCAGAAATTTAAGAATAGCATCGCGGATTATTGACTCCATAATCTTGCACGCGACACAGGTTAGGGCAATCGGTCGGAAGTTTCGTGGGTCAGAGGCCGAACCCTTTTTTAGCACTGGGATCACGTTAGCTTTACTCCAGATAGCTGGGAGTTTGGTCTGGGCAAAGGATCGCGAAAAAATAACTGAAAGAGGTTTGCTGATGACATTTCCCAGCTGTTTAAGAAGAAAGGCCGATAAGCCATCTGGTCCACAAGACTTACTAGGTTTTAATTTTTTATGGCCGTTACTACAGAAGTTTCTGTGAACTGGACAGTGGTACATGGAATACAAGATCCCAGTAATTGTGGTGCCGGTAAGCTTTGGTTACCATTGTCAATGATTGTATTAGACGCGAAGATATCACAAAATATTTCGGCCTTTTCGCCAGTGTCCATGATGAATTCAGATCCCACCTTCATGGGTGGAAGGGTTCGGGATGTTGAAGTACGACTGCGATAAAGTTTGAAAAGAGCCGAGTGGCTACCCTCCCTGATAGCAGCAATTTCTCTGGCTTTATGCCATGATTCAGTTATGTCAGAATAAGCTTTTTTTGCTATATTGTGAGCACGCAGTGTTTCATGTCGTTTATCAGACCTGTAACGTTTCCAAAGCCTAAGCTTGACGGCGTTCAGTTTTATAATAGAACGTGGGACAAAAAACTTACCCCTACCCAAGGGTCGCGGCAGTCCACGACTTAATTCAATATGTCCCATAAGTATCCTGGAGAAACAAGCCCATGAGTTTTCAATGTCAGGATGAACCCGGAAGATCACAGAGTCCCAGTCTGCTGTTTCCAGGGAAGAATGTAAGAGACTAAAATTAATATTTCCCTTGGCCAACCTTGTGCGTGTTCCTGTGTCAGACCTAAGAAGATTTGCAGAAAGGTTTAGCTTAAAACTAACAATACAGTGGTCAGTTTCCAAAATGGCCTCCAACCACCAGGTCGTAGACAAGTCTCTCATCACTAGTTAGGACCAGGAGTCAGAATATTGTTTCCTCTGGTCGGATGATCCACCAGCTGGACCAAGCCTAGTGGCGCAATTAAGTCCAGGAACAAAGCATGGTGAGGGTCTCTGGCGCAATTTCTATCCCAATCTACTGTTGAAAGATTAAAGTCGCCGAGTAAAACTGTTTCATACCCAATTAAAACCGACCTAGAATAAAATTACAGAGATTCACGATTTCAAGGTCAATGTAGCTATTAGGCAGGTAGCATAGCAGGAAATTAATTTTATGAGAGGGAAGGTAGATAGTAATGCCTTCCTCTATGGTGCCTACCCGCCCAACGACCAGAGGGACTGATACTCGATGCAAAACCAGCAAACCACCCCCCCCCTACCACCCCGATCCCTACGTATCACCGAGTACACCCTCGTGTCACAAAGCATGGCATCTGTCACACTAGCATCGAGCCATGACTCCACAACAAAAATAATGTAGTAAGACTCACTGCGTACAAGATCATTAAAACACCCAACATTTTTCTTAATACTGCGTGCATTGAACACAGTGCAAGCGAGGTCCCCAACGGTGTAGGTTGGACGAGTAGTTGTTATGACTGGGTCCTCCCCAATTAAGCAAACTGGTTTTCCAGAGGAGCAAGCACCTTTTGTAGGTTGTATTGTAACACTTTCTTGCCTTTAGCGGTAAGATGTAGCTGGTCTCTAGCTAGTAGAGTGTGATCTTGGCATATATCCCTGTCCATGGACACAAAGGAAAAATTGCAGCGCACACACATCTGCCGAAGAAGTATATTCGTGTGGATCACTTTCTTGTCTAGGTCTCCTTGCTTCAAGCCCAATCTTGGGAAAAGTCCGATGACAGCGATTTTTGCCCTGGGAAACTTCGTGTTCACCGAGATCAGGCAATCCTGGATGATGGAAGTAATTCTGTTTGGAGATTCCTCTTCAATGCTGTTAGTTCCAGCACTAACCACCAGTGAACCTGCCGGATCCATACCCCCAATATGCGTCTCAAGTCGAGCACTCAAGTCCTTCACCTGAAGTCCTGGATAAGTCCATGTTTTCGAAAGTGGGTGCACCCCGCCTCTCAAATTTCGCACATGAGAGTCTCCGACTATAAGTGTATGTCTATTCCAGGATCCACCGGGAAAAACATCCACTCCACCACCCTGTGAGTTGGTCCCTGCAAGGTCTTGGTTACCTTTGTGATCCGAACTTTCCTTCTGTGACACGTTTCGCTTACGTGTATTCTGCTGCTCACACAATACATTAACGTGATGATTAAGGTTGTAATTAGTTCTGTTAAGCTCTCCGCCCTGTACTGTAGGTGCACAGCTAGACGTGGGATTTTTCCTGCGATATTTTCCCCTGCGGACCGTAACATTTCTGTGAATCTCTGGGAATGGTTGTTTTAATGTTGTAGGTGAAGGTGTTATAATCTCATTTTCGTGGTTCAAGTGAGCCGATATGATCTCCAGCTCACCATCACAAGATGACTTCAAATTCACCCACAACTGTTTTCCACCACTGACCGGTACATCCGCATCCTGGGGTAAGCTAATCCTGCTACGAGTATTTTCATCAAGCTTCTTTAAAAGAATATCCTCAAAAGCCGCCACCCTGCTCTCAACCTTCATAATCAGTGACTCGGCATGCTCCTCCAGTATACGCTGCTGCTTTAGAAAAAAATCGGAAGACCACTCGTTGAAAATATCAATGAACACCTTAAATCGAGCTTCTTGCGCACTTGAAATTTGCTCTGAATTATGTTTCAGCTTTGAACTGATCTCCTCCATATCAATATCTTTTTCGAGGCTGAAATCGGTAAGTCTCTCCAGAAGTTTCGATGAGATGTCGTGTAATGCTGGCAGCTTCTGCTGGTCTTCCACACCCATAAGTGCCCGTGTTACTGATATTCAGGTCGTTAATGTATATTAAAAAAAGTATAGGTCCAAGCACAGATCCCTGGGGCACCCCACTCGGGACTGGCTTCCAGGGTGAGTACGAGTTCTGAATCATCACCCTCTGCATGCACCCCCTTAAAAAGGCAGCCAGCCAGCATTTAATATTTCCTTCAATCCCGCAACTGCTTATTTTCAATAGTAGTTTTCGATGTATTACAGACTCGAAAGCTTTTTAAAAAATCGAAGTAAATAACATCTGACGATGCTCCTATGTCCCGCGCGCTTGTCCAGCGATCCAGTACCAATAGTAACTGATGGATTGCCGAACGATTAGGAACGAAGCCAAACTGGTCAAGTCTACTGACTGAGTGATTATCAAAAAACTGCAGAATTTTGTCTCGAATGATCGACTCCATGACTTTGCACGACACACATGTAAGAGCAATCGGGCGGTAATTGTGTGGGTTTGACGCAGAACCTTTTTTCAAAATTGGAATCACATTTGCCATCCTTACTCGAGATGCCTGGAAGTTTATGTTGGGAGAACGAAAGCGTAAAAATTTTGGAGAGTGGGTAGGAGATTTCCCTTACTACCTGCCGTAGGATAAAGGCCGAAAAACCGTCCGGACCACACGACCTACTTGGTTTAAGATTATTTACTGCTCTTACTACAGAGCTTTCAGAAAAGACCACCTGTGTGATAATATGATTGGGTAATTTAATGTCCGGCAGTCTTTGATCATCGTCATCCTGAATTGGGTTCAAAGCAAAAATATCGCCAACGGCTGTTGCCTTCTCAACATTACCCTCGATGAAGGAGGTGCCCTCCTTTAATGGGGGTATAGATCGTGTATTTGAATTCCGACTTCTAAATAATTTTAAAAGAGCTGAATGGCTGCCATCACGTATAGCAGCTTCTTCCCTCCCGCGATGCCATGTCTCAACCATATCGGAATATCTTCTGCGTGCATTATTGTATACAAGCAAAAGCTCCGGGATAGGTTAAGCCTTATAGCGCCTCCAGTGTTTCACCTTTAAAGAACGCTGTTTAGCAATATATTTTGGAACAAATGTGCGTCCATAAGATGTAGGGCGAGGCCGCTCGCGACACATTTCTATAAGGCCGTATAAAATATGTGAGAAGCAGGACCATACATGTTCAACGTCTTGGTGTAAATTAAAGACATTAGGGTCCCAGCTAACCGACTTCAATTGGTCAAGGTTCAACCTGCCCTGACGAGGTACTGGACCTGTGGGGCTAGGCACCATTTCCACATTAGAAAGATTTAACATAAATTTTACAACATGGTGATCACTATGGCCAAAATGGGTACCCACATTTATGTTGTAAACAAGTCTATTATCGCTGGTAAACACCAGATCCAGAGTATTGTTACCTCTAGTTGGGTATTCGACCAACTGCTTAAGGCCAAGTGGAGCAATTAGGTCAAGGAAATACGCGTGGTGACTGTCCCCGGCAGATCCCATTTTCCAATCTACAGTAGACAAGTTGAAATCCCCCAACAGCACCGTGTCACACTCAGGTACCGTAGATTTGTGGATGAACGTACACAGTTTAAAAATATCTTGGTCAATATGGCTATTTGGTAAGTAATACAAAATAAAATTAATCTTAAAAGAGGGAAGACACACCGCCAGAACCCTCCGGCTCAGTCCCCCCCTCCTAATGACCAGCGGAAGACTTGAACGATACACCACAATTAGACCCCCCCCTCGGCTCCCCCGGTCCCTGCAGACAACCGAATAGGCCAAGGAATCACAAAGACTGGCATTGGTCACACTAAAATCCAACCACGTCTCCACCACAAAAATCATGTCAAAAGTGTTACGATGTAAAATTTCCAGGAAACAGCCAAGACTATGAACAATGCTGTGAGCATTAACCAAGATGCACGACAAATCTTCACAGCGACGAACAGGTAATTTCACAAGCACTGGGGCATCCCCGATTACAAATGTTGGTTTTCCGACGGTGCGAGCTGCATTACAAATTTCCTCTGGAGCACTGATTTGCCCTTTGTGGTCAGGTGAATTTGATCTCTAGCCATCAGAGTGTGGTCTTTACAAATGTCCTCATCCAGTGAGATGAAGGAAAAGTTCATATACGGACGCACATTTAGCGGATTATCTTTTTATCCAAGTCTCTGCACAAACGGCTTAAACGGGGGAACAGGCCTATAATGGTGATTTTTATCCCAGGGAATCTTTTATCCCAGGGAATCTTCTTCAATACTATTAGTCCCGGCACATGCAATAAGAGTTTCCAGTGACTCTAGGTTCTGAGGGATTGGTTCCATTCTAGAAGGAAGCTCTTTTACCTTGAGGCCGGGGAATGTCCATGTTCGTGAGCGCACATCACAGCCTCCCCTCAGGTTTCTAACATTTGAGTCACCGATAACCACAGTGTGACTCTTCCAGTTAACTGCGTCTTGGTCAATACACCCAGGCTCGGAAAAATCATCACTCAGGTGTTCTACTGCCGGAACTATGGCTGCCTCCACGTGGTTACTGATCGTCTTCTTAGTGTTTTGTAGGTTGCATAAAAGTGATACCTGATGACCTAGATCGGCCTGGTCGGGAGCGGATTCTCTGATAGGGGTCTTACCTGATGAATTCATCTGACGTCTCCTCCCTTTCTGTTTTTGGCGACCATCTCCCCTGACCGTGATGTTTTTGTGGAGCTTAAAAGGACCCGGATGCATTGGTGCCGTTGGTTCCACTTCTCGTTCCGATGTTTGATCTAGGTGTGCCGAAAGTAATTGCATGGTTCCAACGTTCGAGGTCTTGAGTTTCACCACCAGCTCTGCTCCCTCTTGTGCTTGACAAACGGTTTTAAATTGCGCCTCCTGTAAACTCAGAGCTCGCTCCTCAAGTTTCCTGAAAAGAGATTCTTCGAAGATGGCCGGCCTCCCTCTCCTCTAGTTTCTTGCGCATCGACTCCGCATGTTCCTCCAGCATACGCTGCTGTTTAAGAAAGAAGCTAGACGTCCACTGGTTAAAAATGTTGATAAATCCTTAAAACGTCTTTCCAGCGAAAGCGAGATATGTTCTGGCAGTAGAGAAAGCCTCGAGCTAATTTCTCCTACGTCAATGTCTTTTTCCAGGCTGAAATCCTGAAGTTTGCTGACAGTTTGGAAGATAGATCGTGTAGCGAAGGCAGGTCTGGCAGGCGAACCGATGAATCATTTTCTCTTTGGGCACTCGCGAGTGACCCGTCTTGCACTTGACCCGAAGGAGTACTTTGCGATTGCCTGAATGGCGTACAGGGGGTCTGAACCGTGTCGAAGTATTGTGTGCGGCGCCTACTTCCAGCTCTGGAAAAATCCTCAAAAGAGTTCCTATGGTGGTTCCCTACCAAAAAATTCTCCATTTCACTTTACCACAAGAGAGCGAAAAAAGGGAGAAAAAAGAAGAGAAGATTGTACTTATCACCCAAAACACTCAAACAACAATCCAAGGCTGCCAAAGGAGAAAGGTGAAAATAAAAAGCAAAAAAAAGGCGTCCAACACAAGTCTCGAAGTAGCGCCAATCCACAGAATTCAAGATGGCGGCGCCCACACCAAATCAAAACCACAGCGAACCACACAGTCAGATCAGCAACTATGTCCTCGTGCAAGCTCCAACGCTCCTCAAACACGCACAAAAGAGACACTGGTTACTCACACGCTCGTCAACACCGATGCCGACGGCCTGCACAAACATCAACCCTGGAGTTCTGGATAATAATGGGATCGATTTGGTCAGTAGACGACGTAAGCACCGATATCCCAGTCGTGTTTGAGAAAAACAAACACGAAAAAAAAAAAACTTTAGTTGTTGCAAGCAAGCGCTGGAGAGATCTAGACCGCGCTTTCGTATGGTGGAAATCTGCCTTTAAGTATCAGGAATCGTAGATTAATTAAATTAAAAACAATTGGTTTAACGGGTTACGAAGGTGAACTCGGCTTTTGAATGGCTTTACACTATTTCTGTGCCCACTGTGTAAGAAGTTGGCTAAGACCAAAACACTCATTTTTTCCCCCGTTAAAGCACATTTTTTAAAATTTTATTAAAAAATCCATTTTGAACTCTCTTGCAGCACAAAAACTTTTCATTAGGCTAATCTAATTCTCAGAAATTCGATAAACCTATGCTTCGTCATGCAACAAAACACAAACACCAGCAACGTCGAACACTAAAGGGCGTCAAGGGCTCCACTTGGGAGGAAAAAGAATTTGCAATTAAAAAAAAAGTTGTTAAAGATTCGTGCGGGTTTATGGTGCGTTTTATTAGTTTTCTGTATTCGCTGTCAGTCGTACTTTTAAGGTTTGTCCCCAGTGAAAGCTCAACTTTTAAGACGTGTAATAAATGCGCTGTGCCGCCTATTCATTTACTTAGACCTAGCCATCGATTAGAAAGTAAAGCAGACATTGCATCTTACCTATTCCAAGTCTGTGTGGGGCCCTGGACAGCAGTTGTGGCTACTGATATAGTCTGGTACCTCTAATAATGTTTTACCTTTGAAGCAGTACGGAGGCAAAACACTATCAAATTTTTTAGCAGGGCTCTACTACAATACCGACCGGATCTTGCATGAAAAAATAGCATACGAGACTGGATTGGCAAAAAAATGATGCTATTGATTTGTTCTGTTGCCGCTTTCTGTCAGCCGAGGACGACACTGCAGCACAAAAAATTGTCAACGTTCCGTCCCTAGCAACATTTTCTGATGGATACACGAATGTGTCGCCTTTTTTTTAGGGGGGGGGGGGGGGGGGCCAAGTGGAGAGAAACGGCTTAACTGTCGCTGAGTGATTGATAACTTTAAAAACCATTTAAAAATATTTTTATACATAATGAAAATTTGCCATAAAAATTTGGGTGAAAATTAAAATTATTATTTTAAAAACCGTCACTAGCTACCAGTAGTTGTTGCGACTCGCAGTACAAATATGGGATTTGCTTGGCCAATTCCCGAACAGCCCTGGAAGAAATGGGACATTCGTGATGGCCATTTTGTCTCCCCGCTCCCTAACATTGTTGTAGGCTGGGCCGGATGGCTTACTGGTCCCGGGTTTAGTAACCGCAACTACCGCTAGGCCCTTGCGTAGACTTGGAAAATGTTAAAGATGCGATATCTACAGTGGGGCGCTACAGGGTGGCAGAATGCCACCGCCCCCCCCCCCCCCCACCCCAGCCCAGCATCAGGGAGCCTCCTAAAGAAAAACATTATATAGATTTAAAGAAGGCTCTAATTGTAGTACGTTTGTTTTACTTAATTTGATACAAACGGTATTTTAAAAATTAATTTCGAGCTTCCCAGTCCGTCCATCCCCCTATCATTAAAAAAAAATGTGGTGGCCCATAAAAAAAAAGGACGAGCAGAAAATTTCTCTAGTCCAAACTTTTTTCCTAGTTTTTTTCCTTCAAAAAAAGTGCAAATAGGGACCACTTGACAGAAGTTCGAAATAGTAGTCCGTATTTTCACTATAACAAAAAAAAATTAGAAAAAGTATGGACATAGACATTTTTATAGGCCATCATGTATATTAATGAGGGGTACCCCAAGGGCTAATTTACCACCGGCCCGACACAATTTAGCTACGCCACTGTTTGCCTCCAAAACAAAATTACAGTTTGCGCCACTGATAAAATCAGCTCATAATCCATGAAACGTTAGGCAACTAATCAGTCTAATACACAAACCGAGTGTAACCTGCCATTCTTTATTTAGCGTTTGATGAGAGCTTTAAAACATATTCGTCAAATTCTCACTTCTGGATTTACAGTACTGCTAAATAGATGTGAACTGTCGCGGGAGGATGACGTAATCAACACGAAGCTTCTGATTGGTTCCCCACGTTGCCCGTAGCAACCAAACGACCACAGCCAACAGAAAATGGCTATGTGAGCATTACAGGAAAGCCAACCCAAGCTAGCAGACAGTTACGTAATTCGCATTAGTAAAGTAATTACGGTAACGTTTGACCTCGGCAATTTTACGGTAACTACACCAAAAATATATATCTCGATAATGTAAACACAACAAACAAAGCTGGATATTATTCCTTCTTTGTTTAGATGAAAAAATTTTGAAAGTTTGAATCTACTGCAATCTACCATTACTAAAGTCTTACATAATACAACATTAAATAATAGTTTTTCCCTGATTTTTAATGACCAGTGGTTTGGTTTTTTTTGGAGGTACATGCAGCGGTTTTAATTAATGGCTTTTGCAGTAGTTTAAAGCTGCAGTAAGGTTTCACGAGGATTTAGCACTAAAGCTCCACCAAAATCTTGTTATCCGAAACCTTTCACGAAAGCGTATTTGTGTTCTTTTTTGTTTGACTTCTGTTAAGAGTTCGTTTTGATTTCTGACCATCTTTTGCAGCAGTGGCGCTAGACATTCTCTGAAATGGGAGGATCATTGATTCCCCCAACACGGGGATGGGGGGGGGGGGGGGCCCCACAGTGAAAATTGACAAAATTTCCGTTCGAAATTTCCGTGATATTTTTTTTTTTAGCTACTACACTAGCTACTTCTGCTGCTGCCAACCGTTTCTCGACAAAAATCTAAGTTACTCCCCAACCGGGCGGTAATGCTTCCTCCCCCCCCCCCCCCGGCCCCTCCACAGCCTC
Source organism: Lithobius niger (assembly GCA_023313725.1). Classification (NCBI taxonomy): domain Eukaryota; kingdom Metazoa; phylum Arthropoda; class Chilopoda; order Lithobiomorpha; family Lithobiidae; genus Lithobius; species Lithobius niger. The sequence continues at coordinate 19,031 of JAHWFP010109207.1, read as the reverse complement.
TGGCACCACCCCTGATCTTTGATCTTTTGATTTCACGTCAAATTCCTTACACTACTGAAATATTAGGCCCGGTGCACACAAGCGTTTTTTTTTAACGCGTGCTAACGCTGCGTTACCGCATTTACGGTGTGGTTTACGTGACAACTGTTGGGTACTGCACAGATACCTGCGTCGACGTTGCGTTGCCGCATGTCGCTCGTGCGTTCGTTTTGCACCGTCACCGTAGCGTTACTGCAAACGCACCTACGTCTCTCAGTATCTTGTGTGACTTGATTGGGGGCGTAAAGAACTATCCTGAAATACGAAATATTGCTGCTAAAATGGTTTTAGACTCATTGGGAAGTAATTAAAGAACTTATCCGAATTTTTTAGTTAATCTGCAAAGGATGTATAATACATTCCCCTGGTACGCCTTAAATCAGTAAATGAATGTACCAAAAACGTCTCATTGGTTTCGAAATAAAAATTTTGTTACACGGGATTAGAAAACTGAGCTGCGGCCGAATGCGTACTGGCGTTACTTCACGGTCATGTGTGCATTGAGTGCTAACGTCAACGCGCGTTAAAAACACTCAAGTGTGCACCGGTCCTAAAGTGCAAAGTATAGATGATTTCAGGAACCTGTTAGCGCGTCAAAAACGATAGATGACTGGGCTGTAAGAAAACATTGAAAATGAAATATTTTTCTGAGAATAAAATCGTTCAAGATATTACCGTAATTTGAATTCAGATTTTAGCTATAATATCTAACGCATTTTTTAATTGAGGGTTTGGTTAAAGGGCAATTACATCCATTTTGACATGCATGCTTTACGTTTGGATCACTTACACAATAACTAAACACAAGAATTGCGGTAAGAATACGTTACGTACCTCCGAAAGTAGTGATATCATTCAACCAGAGAAAGGCCGCCAAGGTTAATCCTGTTAGCCAAGTTAATCGCACCTACTAATAGTTCGAAAGTTAAATGAAAACTATAACATTACTACTGGCGGTAGCAATCTTCAAGTTTCATTTAATGCCCAAAGTATTATTAGGTGCGATTAACTTGGCTAACATGATTAACCTTGGCGGCCTTTCCCTGGTTGAATGATATTACTACTTTGAAAGGCCGACCCTTTTTTGAAACTTGGCGGCTTCTCTTATACCAGTTTTGGTTTTGGGTGGATATCACAGCTTTCATAGGGCTGTGAACGAACGAAGGATCAGACGGTTTAATCGTCCCCTCTACCTTTTCTGTCTGGAGGAATTTTATGTCCAGAAATTTGCTCATTCATAATTTTCACATTTGCCGTGGTCCAATTAGCCGTTACGCCAGTGAAATTGACACGGTCAGAACTTGCATAGGTTTGTAAATGTACAGAGAATTTCACGGTATAATCATCACCTTTACTTGTTACAACAATAATTTGGCACGTACGAGCCACGTGCTGCAGCTGCGACCCCCATTTTATAAAAAGGTATACTTCCACATATGACGCTTTACCTGTCTGCCGAAATTTAGATCTAGCAACTTTCCCTAAGGAGCTGTAGACGTGGCTTTCTACCCTAAGAGAATTAACTTGAGAACAGTAATTCTACTAAAGTCAAATGTCCTTTTCACTAATGCTCCCAAATAAATTAATAACAAGCATACCCTTTTATCGTCGTGGGGCAGATAATTCAGTAGGAGTTCGTGTACCGTCCTCTTCAAGTTTTCATTTAACGTCCAAAGTATTATTCGGTGCGATTAACTTGGCTAACAGGATTAACCTTGGCGGCCTTTCCCCGGTTGAATGATATCACTACTTTGAAAGGCCGACCGTTTTTTGAACTTGGCAGCATCTCTTATACCAGTTTGGGCTTTGGGTGGCTATCACTACTTTCAGAGGACTGTGAATGAAGCAAAGGTCAGACGGTGTAATCGTCATCTGTACCTTTTTTTCTTGAGAAATTTTATGTCTATAAATTTTCTCATACATAATTTTCATCTTTGCCATTGCCAAATTAGCCAGCGAAATTGACACGGTTTGACATTGATTTTCGTTCGCTTCGTTTACTCAATCAGCGCATCCCTTCTCACTTGGCCCCACCTCGGTTAACGTTAATCATTCAATCACTTAGTTACCATGGTGTTCACGAACACATAATTGTCCCTTTTATCATCGTGGGGCAGATAACTTAGTTTGGATTCGTGTACCGTAACAAAAAAACCGACCAAACCTTTGCAATAAAACATACTCCGTCTCTTAGTGAACCATTCTCCAATTTTCTCCTATTTTATTGAGGCTCCGGCCACCTACTTGCAACAACAATGAATTCTGACAATTACATACTGAAACGATAAGCGTGTAACACTTAAGCATGTTATAATCTACTGTAGGATGACAATACAAACAATGGTAACAACAATAATTTTGCACTTACGAGCCACTTCAGGGCCACGTGCTTCTAGCTGCAACCCCCATTTTAGAAAAAGGCCCTTCCCCATATGACGCTGTACCTGTATGCCGAAATTTAGATCTGGCAAAATTTCCCTAATCAGCTGTAGACGTGTCGTTATACCCTATGAGAATAACATGGGAGCCTGCGGACTAGTTACTAGTTACCAGTAACACAAATCAACGTTATTGAGGACACTTTTTCTCCATGAAGGACACATTCCCACATTTTCGTGTTGACGTTTTCTTCTTTACTGGACCCAACACACCTGATTCAAACGATTTGCAAAGGTTTCTACCGCATGGGGAATTTACACCAATATGCTGAATTCAGGTATAAGTTGGTTTCAGTTATAAAAGACACAGTCTGCTAGTGCAGCCGCGTTTTTTCATGAACAATCAGTTTTTAACAATCGGACAATCTACTATTGCTTGGCGGCGACACACTAGCGTGTGTCTAGATTTTCTGCTAGGCAATAAAAACTAAAATTAAGCAGGTGCAGGCCCTGCAATTTTAGTCTTTTTATAGCCGACGAAAATGTACATTACCTATTTTTATAGCGGACTTTGTAACCCGGAGGAGGGCTAGGTTCACTGTCCCCTCTCGTACAAGCCAGCATCCCCAGGAACTAGTCCCTAGCGAAGACAACCCCGAGTCCTGGACCAATTTCACCAAGAGCCGAAACTTTTTACGGGCTGAGGAGCGATCCGCTGTTTCGGAAAGGTTACATCCTAAGTGAGGTCAGGCAGTTTGGAAAAACGTTATAATTCAATAAAGGTCGACAGAAGCAGAAGAAGGAACCGCAAGCAAAGGTCTTAACACCGTGGGGTACAAGGTAGGAAATCAGATAAAATTCCGAAATCGCCTACCTTGTTGGGAAGGATGGTGCTCCCAAGAGTGAAGCGGACAGGCGGATGGCGCGTGTCGCCGTAAGTTGTTTAGTAAACTTGAGGAGCGAACGTAGGACGGGCTCTAGAAAGTGTGTGAAGTGGGCAAGCGGATGATGAGTGTCCTTATGATCAGAAGACGTGAAGAGTGAATACCGTTCGGATTTGGAAAGTGAGAATGTGTATGGCGAGTGCATGACATGGCGAACTCGCAGCGGATGTGAGGAGTGCACACCGTCTGCAGGACGGACCATGGTAAACTGGAAATGTGGAACACAGTTTCGAAGTTTAATCAAGAAAAAGGCAGCTGGTTGGTGTAGGACTAGGATCGAAGGATATATTTTCCAGAGGAAGAAGAGATGTTGGTTGTTGAATGCTAGACACTTTGCAAAAGGGTGAAGGTATGGTTTCATAAAGCTGAAATTGTAAGGATAAGGTCCTAACAGGGAGGCGAGGATCGCGATTGTATCGTCCCCACACGGGAGGCCGATGAAGAGGAATCCATGCTGAAGCTCGTTGTGTCGAGGAACAAGAAACAGACGGGAATGTTGTGTAGGGAAGGACACGGAAAACTAGTGCTACGCCTGTGGCCTTGGATGAAAGATCTTGAAGTGGTAATCAGTAGAGGTCGACCGAATTTCGGTTTTGGTTTCGGCACCGAAACCAGCAAATGTTCGGTTTCGGTTACGGTTCTGGTTTCGGCCATGAAGTTAATAGCTCAGTTTCGGTTTCGGCCGAAACCGATGAACTGGTTACGGTTTCGGTTTCGGCTGAATCCTATGCTTCAGTTTCGGTGAAGCCGAAACCACTTCTACCTCCTGGCAGTATCCAATTTCCGTACAGACTACTAGGCTGTAGCTTAGTGGCGTCGACATCCAGGGGTCACCATCACACATCCTGCTTGCATCTGCCATGCCCATCAATAATAAATACAATATTTTTTAATCCAAATTCAAAATATTTAAATGGCTTCGTTGCACTGGAGGGTATTTACGCTTGCATTTGTATTTATTTATATTTTCAAGCAAAGCTCTTACTTACTGAATGAAAAGCCCTTTTCCGTGCCCTGGACTGACACGAATAAAATAAGACTATTTTAAAAATAAAAAATGAGTAGTGACAAAAAAAATACAAACGAAAGTCCTGAAGTTTTGTAGCAAGACTGACAAGTTCTTTTTTAATTCTAAAACATTATTTTTGTTGGAGGGGTGGAGGGAGGCCACACATTCATGATTTTATGATTTTATACCTGCTTTTTTTGTTAAATTATTAAAATTGGTACTTTTCAGGTTAGGTTTTGGTTCCGGTTTCGGTAGTGGTTTCGGCCGAAACCGAATTACCAGTTTCGGTAGTGATTTCGGTTTCGGCCGAAACCAAATCACTGGTTTCGGCAGTGGTTTCGGTTTCGGCCGAAAGTGAAAAAATTGGTTTCGGTCGACCACAAGTAATCAGGAAGCGGATGGAGAGAATGGTGAGGTGGACGTACAGGAACGGGTATGTAGTTGTTTGTAGTGTGTGCAGATGGTAGTCCAAAAATACTGCTAAAAGCGATGTAGACCAGGTTGCATGTAGTTGAGGATGTATTGACGTGAAGACTGTGTGAAAAAAAGCATGAGATGCAAGCGGGGCAGACGCCAAGCTGTCCGTTGCCAAGCTTGGGTTGCCATCTGTCGAACATGATTGTTTGTTTTTGTGTTTGAAACACAGTACAATAGCGGAGCTAACTGTGCATCCGCGTTTAGCTAGAAAGAAAGGGTCACAACAAGAAAGTGCCTTGTGCATCCTGAGGATGCTTACAATAATTGAGGGTCAGAAGGGTAGGGATGGTAATGGTGAAGGAGCTTCTTGGTAAAGCGCAGCTAGGGACGGCGATGAAGGTAGGTCCGTAGGACGAGGACAAAGTGGTGAACGGATTGTGGCAGAGGATGGGGCAAGTCTTAGACGTCGAATGTGGGAACGGGCACAGTAGTAGGCCCACCAAGGTGGAGATGCAGGAATTGACGAAACTCTGGCATTGTGTACATGGAGCAGAGCATAGTTCACACGAAGGGAATGACAACGACGGTTTATCAGTTCATGCTCATGGGAGTATGTATCGTTGACAGCAAGGAGGAGAGTCTTTGTGGAAATAAGGCATGTAGAAAGAGGATGGTCGTCCTGGAGGAGGTTGCTTGCAAAATGTAGGGGATGTGGACCATATTGGATAGGGCCTTGCGAAAAGTACCTCTAGTTGCTTCAGACGGAAAGGAGGACAGCAGTACCGGGAGGATAGCGGATGGATCCTGTCCGAGGAGACGATGGATCGGTCCTTCCCAAAGCTGCCCCTGAAGCCGGACTGAAGGTGTACGGGAGCGAAGCTTCAACCGGGAGATCCCTGGAAGCAGACAGCATCCTAGTGGGGATCATCCTAAGATCGAGGATGAGTAGGCCACGTCCTACGGGATGGTGAAGCCTGCTGGTCTCGAGGACCAGCGGACCCGAAGAAGAAGGTTTTTTTTTTGGACTTAGTTGTACTTAGGCTTGCTTCAGAGCTCGTAATTCTTCTCACTGCTGAGCTGGCTGCACGTAGCATCCGGTGTCTTGATTGATGCTGATTTCGTCGTATGATAGTCTATTGACTTGGCAAATACGCAAAAACGGCAGTTACGTTCCTGTCTGTCACACGTGACGAGGATGAAGTGAAGACGAGGATGAGGATCGAAGTGATACGTAGTAAAATTTTTTTTTTGTGGAAAGACCTAGGCAATTACAAGCCTTGGATGAGGACACATTCCCTTCTTTGGTTGGTGTAACTTCGGGTAACAGGATCTTCAGATGAAGAAGAGGTGGACATGGTGAAAGTGATGAATAGGACACGAAAACTGTAAAGCATGCAGCGATATGAATCGTGAGGTGAGTGACTGTAAAGTGGTCTGGTGGGGAGGCGACAAGCCATGAACTGATGAAGAACGGGACGAGGACATAGTCCTGGTAGATGTCCCTTGTGCGTATCTAAGCGTCCTAGGATCAAGCCGTAGTGAAGACTAGGACGGAGGACGGGATAGGACGGAGGACCGAGGATAGAACGGGACCAAGGATAGGACGGGACCGAGGACGGAGGACCGAGTCTTCTGAAAAAGGATAGGACGGAGGACCGAGTCTTCTAAAAAAGGATGTGTGCTTCTCATGGAGAAGTTGTTGCGTCTGTGAGCGGATGTAAGAGTGGGGACGGTTGGGATAGTACGGGATGGTTTTTCCTGGGCGGACGAAGGTCCTGCATTGTCAAGGGAAGGCCTGTGACGCTTAGGAATCGAAGCGTGCCTGGCTGAAGTTAATCGTAGATTGGAGCCTTCAGTTTAAAATTTTGGAGTGATGAGTCCATGAAGATATGCACGTGGGACGGAGTAAGCGGATCGTTGGTCCGCTGAGTGGTGGAGCGTCCTGTTGCCGAAGGACGGGACGAGTGCGAGGATTAATCAAGAAGAGTGAGTTGCAGACCCACAGACGAGGTCACCTTGCCAGCAACCTTCAAGGCTTTAAGATGAAGCTGAACGCAAGCATAACGTTCCTTGATACGAGATAGTTCATCAGCAAGGGATCGCAGGTCCCGTGTTGGCAGAGGCTGACTGCAGGGGATCGGGAACGTGGCTGCAGTGTCACAAGGCATCGGAACAGATGGTTCGGAAAGGATTGGGCGGCGAATGAGGCTGCTCCAACGAATCTTGGTCTGAAGTAAGTTCGAGAATCTCGATGTCATCCGCAACCGGAGGGACCGGAGGGGCTGCGGAGCGAGGAGTGCGGGATGAGGATCCATCCCTCGGTGTCCCTTTGGCACAAGGCATGAGGATGGTCAACAGATGATAGGATAGGACACAGCGGACGGCGCACAGCTGGGAGCGAAGTGAACAGTGTGGAACGTTTTAAGTGAGAAAGTGGGGCTGCGCAGTAGGATGCGCAGATGGTGGCCATGCGGAGGGATATCGTATTCCATGGTTAAACAACAGCATTAAATGCTGGAGGAAACGGGAGGTAGAAGTTGACAGCGGGTGGTGAAGTAGTCCAATCCAAGAAGGCTGTGCAGAGACAATGCGCAGTGATACGTAGGGCTGGCCCTGAGGAAGGTGGTTCTGTGTGGAGAGGATGGATTGGTTCTCTGCCTCTCTGCTCTAATGACGGATCAGAGATAGTGGAAGTGAAGCATCAACTGGGGGATCCAGAAGGTCTGTAGTAGAAGAGTGAATTCTAGCAGGGGCCATCCCGTGGACGGAAGCGCCTGTGGACACGGGCAGTAGAGGATGGGCGGTCAGCTGGTCCTGAGGCTCGCCGGAGTTCTTGTGTGAAGAGGACGCATTGGTCTTTTGTCTGTTCGTCCCTGAAGATGGAACAGAGGCAGCCGTGAGCCGAGCTACAACCGAGAGGTCCATGTCCTTTGCAGGAGAAGGCATCCTAGACGAGGCCATCCTTTGGCTGTAGGTGGATAGGACACAATATGTAGGATGGAGAGGGCAGCCGGTCCTGAGAGGTGGCCGGGAGCAAAGCTTTTAACTGGGACATCCAAAAGATCCCAGGCAGTAGAAGGCATCCTAGCAGGAGCCATCCCTCGAACGAGGTCGAGTAGGATGGGATGATAATGTGGGATGATGGGAATGTGTCCTATAGGATGCGTCCCATAGGATGGGACGTGTCCTGAGGACCAGCGGATCCGAAGGAGAGGGCGGAGTGGGGAGTGTGCAAGGCGGTCACGTCGTCGCGAGTGCCCTAGGAGAAATGATGCCATCGGACGGCTGCGCCAAGTATATATAGTCAGCCCATCCCTGCGCATGAGCAGTAGTGCAAGCCCGGCTGGGAAGCCAACTTTCAAGCTTCTAGGGGAATAATAGCTCAAAAGGAGGGAATCGGGAATAATAGCTCAAAAGGAGGAAATCGCTATAAAAATAGGTAATTTATATTTTCGTCAGCTATAAAAAAAACTGATTTTTAGGAGACAGACTGGCACCAAAGTATATCGGCATAGTTCCTTCCGATACTCCGAATATGAAACAACTCATAAATACCAGCGGCACACCTATGGGGGGGGGGGGGACTCACCGCAAAAGCTACGCTGAATTCTGAAAACAGCCTTTATAAACGTTTCGATGGCACAAAACTGCTTAAATTCAGCTGTTTTACACGGCTCCGAGGGGACTTAAAGCGAACCCCCCCTTCCCCACATTTCAGGCATTTTAGCTAAATACCAATTTTTTTGGCCTTCCCCCCACCCTTTCCCTCCAGTGGCATAGTTACAAGATGGCAAGGGTGAGCCTCGAGAGGCCCACGAAAGAAAATATTTAGATTTAAAAAAGGCTCTTTTGTAGTATACTAGATTTATTTAATTTGATACAATCGGTATTTAAAAAATTAATTTCGAGCCTCCCCGTCCGTCCATTCCCCTATCATTAAAAAAATGTGGCGGCCCATAAGAACACGGACGAGCTGAAAATTTCTCTAAGGCTAAATTTTTTTCCGAGTTTTTGTTTTCAAAAAAATTGAAAATTGGGACCACTTGACTAGATTACGAAAACGTGGTCCCTATTTTCACTTTAACAAAAATAAAAAAATTAAAATTAGAAAAAAGTTTAGACTTTTATGGGCCATCATCAGGAGGGAGCCCCCAAGGGCTAATTTGCCACCATATATTTTTATAGGCCATCACGTATATTAAGGAAGAGGGCCCCCCATCGGCTAATTTGCCACCGGCCCCACATAATGTAGCTATACGCCACTGGATATCTAGTTAGCTTTCTAAAATATGGCCTAATGTATGACCATAGATTAATAAGTTAACTTGATATAGCAGCTTACCTCTTCCAGTCCTACACAGGGCCCAAGCGGTAGTTGCGGCGACTAAGACCTCTGATAATGCTTGTTTTTTGTGCTGCTTCGAAGGCAAAAGCGTTAGCAGAGGTATTAGTAGCCACAATTACCGCTAGGGCCCAGCGTAGGACTGAAAGAAGTAGGATGCCATATCTAGTTAACTTTCTAATCTATGGTATAAAGCATTAGTACACACCGGCTCAGGGAGGGCACTGTCTGTTTATTGAATGTTGGTTTATTGAACAGGCAAATGGTACAAAACTCTGTATGTGCCCTTACCCCACTAGAGCTCATGCTCGCGTGTGGTGTGTTGGCTACCATAATAAAAAGTAACAAAAAAAACCACAAGAATTACAATGTCAACTTATGCAACAAATGCAAAGTTTGGGTGCATCGTAGAAAAAAAACCAATAATAGCAATATAAAATTATTACCACCGTTAGCAAATGCAAAGTTACGAAATTTTTATTAACTACTTTTACTACCATTTTTATTACTATTTGTATTACTATTTTTAATAGCAACTGCAAAGTTACTATTATTAGCAAATGCAACTATTGCCATTATTATTAATAAATGCAAAGTTAAAGTGCTTCGTAAAAAAAACAATAACAGTAAAAACAAAATAAACATGCTACTATTTAATAACCAAAGAAAATCAAAATAACTGACAGCTCATAATTTTAAATAAATTTTCCAGGGCCACAGTACTGATATCCAGTGGCCACCGAAATACGTATTTCTGGAAACGATGAATTTCAGCAATATCTTTTACGTAGTTGGGTATATTATTGTAAAATTTGCTTCCAAGGAAGTAGCTGCATTTATGCAGTTTTTCTTTTGTAACTTTAGGCTCAATGACGAAATTATTAGATTCAATCCTCGTGTAGTAGTTGGTTACAAAACATGTTCTAAAATGTTCTAAATCATAATCGATTGCCAATAAAATACTTGCGATCGGAATTTCTGGAATCAAAAAAATGTAAAAAGGGAAACGATTTACGCTATACAGGGTGTAACAAAAGGTTGTGTCCATACTTGGGTGACTAATTCCTTGCATCAAACTAAGAACATAATTCCTATAAACATTTGGCCAAAAACGTTTTATTCTTTAGTTATCGCATGAATTAATAACCCAAATTTCAACTTCTTTCCCCCCACCCACCCACTCCCACTAACTGGCGATTGCAAACACAAAGCAGAATAGGAAGGTAGTGAACGAAGATAGTGAAAAAACTGTTAAAGAGTCAAAGTTATAGACTAACAGAAAAATATCTCTTGCCCAAACATTTGTCCTAGAGGGGGAGCAACCATTGTTTGAAAATTGTCGTTAGTCGGTGTTAATGTAGGCCTGATAATACCATAGTGGTTTTAATCCCGTAAACAGATGCATGGCAGAAACTCAAAAAGAAAAACGTCTTGAAATAGGAAAATCTAAAACAAAACCCACAAGGGTGAAAAGAACCCGCCAAGTTTCAGCCAATCAAAATAGTGATATCAGAGCCAAAATTACTACCACCAAGTTGCTACATTAGTTGTCAAGATAATCCCACCGACTATTACCTCAAATGTTAAATCAAAAACTTGCTTGGCAACTAATGTAGTAAATTAGTGGCAGCCATTTTGAATCTAAAATCACTACTTTGATTGGCTGAAACTTGGCGGGTTTTTTTTTTCACCCTTGTGGGTTTTGTTTTAGATTTTCCTATTTCAAGACGTTTTTCTTTTTGAGTTTCTGCCATGCATCTGTTTACGGGATTAAAACCACTATGGTATTATCAGGCCTACATTAACACCGACTAACGACAATTTTCAAACAATGGTTGCTCCCCCTCTAGGACAAATGTTTGGGCAAGAGATATTTTTCTGTTAGTCTAACTTTGACTCTTTAACAGTTTTTTTACTATCTTCGTTCACTACCTTCCTATTCTGCTTTGTGTTTGCAATCGCCAGATAGTGGGAATGGGGTGGGTGGGGGGAAAGAAGTTGGAATTTGGGTTATTAATTCATGCGATAACTAAAGAATAAAACGTTTTTGGCCAAATGTTTATAGGAATTATGTTGTTAGTTTGATGCAAGGAATTAGTCACCCAAGTATGGACACAACCTTTTTTTTTACTCCCTGTATATTGCCGAATAAAAATTGTAAAATACTGGAGTGTCCAGAATTTTGCCTCTGTGATGGAGGCAAAACCTCAGTTATACTTGCTGACCACCAGGGTCACATTCTGTAATATGTTGTGCGTTCCACCAACCAGGTGGAACCAACTCTGTTAATAATAAAGCATATAAAGGTGCGTATACTGGCGATCAGCCAGTGCTCACTAATCTGTTACTCAACCCTTCGTACTTATTGGACCCTTACTCACTGGGAAGGGGGCTCACCCCCCCCCCCCCCCCCCCACGCAACGTTGATTAGCTTAGCTTACGTTAGTTAGGCTAACATAGCAAATGGCGACGAGGGTGTGACACTTTTTATTTCGGTTTTAGTAGCAGCTAAATTTTTTCTAAAAAATCGTCTGATATCTTCATCTAACGCCTGCAGCCATACTTTACCCATAACAAGTATTCTCTTACCCGGATTATGGCTGTAACTTTTGCAGTTTTACCATGAATGGAAACAGTTAGCTCGCTTTTTCCCACAGGCTTTGTAATTCCCCAAATACTTTCCTGACAATTAGGTAGTGCGATGGTAAAATGGTAAACCTAGCGTGTCAAGTTTGTCAAAGTGGTCACGCATGCGTCGATGTTCCTGCGCACACAGACGGACATTAGCATAATGTAGCAATCAGATAATTTTTTCTGGATACAATTGTTCCCCATTTCATTTGCCTGCTTCACAATTTTCCTTCCTCTTTTACTCTCGACGCACAAATACTTCGTTACTAACTCATCCAGTGCTGACAGATGCCTGCCAGCGTTTGCCCACGAAATCAAGTGCGCTGCCCCCTAGAAAACACCGAAAAACAATTTTTTTTTCAATATCTGCACTTGAAAAAATTTTTCTCGTAAAAATAATCCCGAAAATAAATACAAATACAAAAAAAAAATACCGTAATAGCTCCTTTGTTACACGCACACTGCTTCTAAAGAGAAAACGAAAGTGAAACTTATGAAAATAAAACTTTTAGTTTTATTTCTTATCACCTTCCGATTTGCGACAATACATAAAAATTGCAAATCAGGTTAATCAGGTAAAAAAAAAATCACAATGACAGCTACACCTAATTCTCCCTGCATAGTGCTAAAGTAACAAAATATAGCCTATGGTTTGTTACTTTTCAGAAAGTCGATATAACACAATTTATTAAAAAAGTGACAAAACAAGTTTTATTGTTGGAATTTTCGACATAAGCCCACATTTAGTAAGACGTGAAGTAAGGGTTTAAGAATGCTCAGTAATACTGAGCGAAAGCTCTTGTTTTAAGCTTTTTTTATACTGTAATTAGGCTGAGTTTTTAGTTTAGTAAGACGTTCATTCATTACGAATTCCTTCAATATTTAACGCACGAGCTCACAAACAGAATATTTTCTCAACATCCAACGAATTTTCGACAGCTCTAAAGGAACTCGAGATCAAATTCCTTCCTACTGTCTTCGTCAGGCTTCCAGGTTAGTTTTCGTCAAAACTACATCAAATTTCAAAACACGACGAGCGTAAGGGTGATCTAGTTTTGACGAAAACTAACCTGGAATCTTGAGGAAGATAGTAGGAAGGAATTTGATCTCGAGTTCCTTTAGAGCTGTCCCAGAGTCGGACTGGGTAGGAAAGGGCGCCTGTGCCATTCACCGAAGTAACTGGAGAGGGGCGCCATGCGTTTTACACAAAACTTCAAGTGATGGTGCCTCCAACCGTCAAAGGGTTTGGGAAAGCGCTCCAATCTCCCCAACCAGAAGCAAAGTCCAGGGATCGAGCTCAAAAAGCTTTACTTATTTTCATATTCTGTCGGCATTTCTGGCTTCGGAGTGGATTCTTCAATACACATTTTATATTTCAAGCAATGCTAGTTTTTGCAAATTTTGGAGTGGGTTGGGGAGAGGGGAGCGAGTTAAAAAAATGCATTAAAAACGTAAGTAAAGGGGGGGGGGAGGGAGAAGAGCGAAGGGAATTATTGCCTGAAAGGAAAGGTTATCAGCAGACAGGGAATCCAAAACCATATTTTTCTTGGCGGGGAGGAGAAAAAAATAGATTATACCAAAGGGGCGTCGAAAGTATGGTAGCCTAAGGGCGCTTATGCCATTGGCACAATGACACTATGGCCAGTCCGAGCCTGGAGCTGTCGAAAATTCGCTGAATGTTGATAAAACATTATGTTTGTGAGATCATGCGTTAAAAATTATGGATTTTTCCGATAGTACTTCTGAAAACTCTCACGGTAAAAATTAACCTTTTTGGCGTGGTTCTAGAAGAATTCCTTCGCTTGGAGTAATGACTAATGGCTAAAAACGGGGTAACACGGAAGTAACATCAAAAAATCCCACCAACCTACAATTCTCCCAATTTTTTTACCCCCGTTTTTTTTCCCAAATATTTTTCACCCCAATGGCAATCTAAACCTCTAGATTTGGGGGTAAAACCCCCAATCTAGTAACGCCTATGTTAAAAAAAGAGATTCCCCTGTTAACCTGAGGAGACCGCTAGCGAGAGTCGATGTTGTAGAACAACACATTTCTTGCTAAGAAAAGGCTCTACTTACAATACAAATATGCAAATGTTATTCGGGTGTGGGAAAGGAGAAGCAAAAAAGGAAATTGGGGATGGGCAACTTCAGAAAATACGACATCAAATGCAAGGGTGGAAGAGCGTTAGAAGATGGGAGGACGACAAAGGGGGTGGGGGAGGGATTCCGGAAATGAGATATCGGGAACAATTTTACGCATGACCTGTGCTGGGATGCTACGATGCCTATGTACACCGGATTCTCACTTTTCTCATAGTGCCTCTGTTTTTTTTCCTTATTTTGAAGGGTAACTTAGACTGGGATTTCCATGTTCTTAAAATTGCGTATCGTACACAATGAGGCATGAAAGTATTGCACTAACAATTTGCCATCAGCCAACTTCGCAGATAGCCGCCATTGTGTGGCTTTAGCCATAGATTAGAAAGTTACTAGTGTAGGGAAGTACAAATAGCCAAAACCATTTAAAACTCATAACAACACGCAGTCTACCACATGCACACCAGAGGTTCTCGTACACACCGAATCTAATGACCAATAAACCCATTTCTAACTGGATACGATGACGACACTGAACACTTTCCGCCCGAGGGGAAGAAAAGGACCCCAGCCGTTCAAGGACGCTACCAGAGGATCCAGCATCGAGTGAGCGAGAGAGGGGGGCTCTCTCTTGGGTTTCCTGGCCAGCAGTGGACAGACCGTAGCGGGAATCTCTCTCCAAATCACTTTCTTAAAGTTTTTGCTCGCGATCCTGACGTCGACTTGCAATCGTACGATCTCTCTGCTTCTTGTACGGGCTACGATTTACCATAAGCCAGGTACGGTGTAGCAGAGAGGGCAGCTCATCTGTACGTAAGTAATAACCATTCCGTATAATATCACTAGGCCATCCGCTCGACCTAGCCTGACGTATTTGGAGTACAGTACCGTAAAGTAAGGATTTTACACTAGATATAGCATCTTGCCTCTTCCAATCCTACCCATGGCCCTCACGCCTGCTTAAACCTCTCCTAATGCTTTGCACTTCTAAGCAGCATGAAGAAAAAGCATTACCAGAGGTATTAGTAACCGCAACTACCGGTAGGGCCTCGCGTAGGATTTGAAGAGACAAGATGCTGCTGTGTCCAGTCAACTTTCTAATCTACATAGCCCACTAATATTAAATGTGGATTTAATAATAATAATAAACTAGCTAACCCCGGCGTAACATATGCCGTTCTAGCAAACAGCCACCTCCTCATGTTCTCCACCACAACCTGCCCACCCCCTTCTCCCGCGCCGGAATGCAAAGGCTGCTCGCCTGCCCGCTACTGGCCGGACGTCATGATCCCTCACCATCATCATCAAGTCTGCTCCTAAGCGACATATATATATATATATATATATATATTTTATTACCAAAAAACGGTAAAAGGAGACAGGTTGGGGAGAGATGATCAGCCCAACCGGTCTGATACACACAAATATAGTCATTCACAAGACAGACAGAAAAAATAAAAGTACAAGACACTGTTATCAAACTCATCAACGTCAGGACTCAATCGGAAGCTAAAAAAACACGACAAAATTTTGAAAGATTCGTCTTATGGACGCCATTCATAAAAATGTCAAGACTCGCTGACCCAAACAACTCGGATGTCAGGCCATTCCACGGAATTACCACTCGCCTGGAAAAAAAACTTTGTAGCTTAATATCTATGTAATATCAAAGTCCTATGCATTTTGTCATTAGTGAGTTTCAGATGATGTCCACGGGTTGTATTATTCTTCCTAATCATTAAAAACACACCCGGGTCTAAATCCACAAACCCCCACAGAATAGTAAAGGTACACATGCAGCCGTCTAAGTGCAAGGGATTCCAACCCAAGGCACAGCAGATGCTGACTATAGGATAGCTCGCGCATTCCTGGCAAACGCTTTACCATTTGGTCTGGTTAGGTCGAAAAGACATGGTTTGCTGCATGACATACACGTAACACACGTCGTGTATTATCATGTATGAATAATGTGCTCTAAACAGTCATTTTTGTTAAATTTGCTCAGTGTGCTTGGTAAATGGTTTGCCTTTACGATGGTGCTTGCAGTGTACTGTTGAGGGGCCCAATATTCACAACTTTGGACCTGATTGGGAGTGCAATGATTATAACGCTTAGACTTTGAAGGTTTGATGCGCTCCCAGCCGAAGCCATGGCTCCAGAAGGAGAGGGGCAATTTTGCAAGGCAATTGTCAACTCGTGTACTAGGATCTTTACATGGCTCCTTACTTGTATCACTACTATAGGATTTAAAGTAGGATCCTATACTATGATCTTTTACATGCCACAGTCGACATGAGCGTGAGGCATCAAAGGGCCCCTCTCTTCTGGAAATTTCTGACTTAAATCCAGGACATCTGGCGTGTGAAAGAGTCATGCTGACCATCAGGCCAACCTTGCTGCATGATGAAGCGTAAAATATCCGTAAACTTTTTTCTTGCAGTAATGAAGCAATTCGCTAAATTGCTGTTTCTTTTGCCTTAGATTTAGCTGAAGGCATTGCATTGTTGCGTGTAGCGGACGCGTCTCTTTTCCTTGTTTCATGCAGCGCTATCGATGCAGCCATGCAACAACAAAAAGAGGTGCTCGGTTGCTGGAACACAATGGCAGCTTCCCACCGTTAAAAATATTGATCATCTAATGCAAACACGGCCACGTTTTTTAGTTATCGTGATTTTAACTAAAACCACAAATCGGCAAGCAGTTAAAGGCATTAGTATGCATCCATACAATTCTATTTATGTATTTCTATTGCCAATACACCTTGGCAATAACGGTTTTTCAGCAATTTGAATGAATACGGCAATTGCTTGGAGAGGGCAACGGGGCCATTTTGATTTCAGTTCGGTTCGTCGTCTAGCACAAGTGTCGTACACGTGACGTACACTTTCAGCGTAGTTCTGCCGAGGCTGTACTGCTGTAACGACTAGAAACGCACGGTTTATCTTATTCTTAACCTTAGTAGAACTCGACCAGAACAGCAGACAACATCGTGTGATAGTATACAGGGTGAAACAACTAAAGTGTTACGAGCCGATATCCTATGAATAGCTAATGAGAGAATAATAATGGAAATGCAATGATGGGTGTGATGGGGGACGTTTACACGAGAAAAAAAGGAATGACCTTGGATTGATATTTCAAGGTCATCCTCGTGCTATCTTCCAAACGAGATACGATCCGGCAAAAAAGTAAATAAAAAAGTTGGATGCAAGGAGACAATACGACCCCCCCTCCCCCCAACCAAAAAAAAGATTCAAAATCGGAATAAATAAAATAGTTACGATGATGTTGTTTAAAAGCTAGCGATGTTGGACGCAGGTTAAGATGTTTCATCAAGTGGCGGAAACCACAAGATGTTACCATATCCACAAAGCAGTCTGACTAATGCAACATAAAGCTTAAGGTACACATCTGGTGAACACTAGGATTTAGTACCGTTAATTAACATAACCACTACAGTGCAGAAATATGAAACTGAAAGGTAAGGGCGAGATCAATTTTAATACCAAGGTTTGTCACCATTTAGGTATACGGAAGTCTAATATCGTTTCAGTATTATGGCTGTATTTCATTGTTTCTACAGAAAAGTAGAAAGAAGTACTAGTACGGTTGGATGGGCATGCTACCAAGTCAATGACCAGCCAGCCACACAGATTTTATGCCGTCTGCCTATTTAACCAATTTAGCGCCGATTGATAGATCGAAGTTACTGAAGCATAATAATAAAAAAAAGTAGAGAACCCGAAACTGATTCCTGCATTACTCCACTGATAACTATGATAGGATGAGAAGAAGACCCACGGGCCACCACCTTGTGAATGTACAGGTTACAAAACTGTGATGAAATCCATTTCACCACTTATTCCGAAAAGTCAAAATGTTTCAAGTTGTGTAAAAGGAGGGAATGTGGGACCTTGTCAAAGGTCTTGATGAAGTCGAGGTCGAGACAGAGTCAGTTGACAGGAATTTTGTTATCGAGGGTTTCTGATACAATACACATTATGATAGAAATACAGTAAATCAATTTTCGTGGCGTGTATACATTACATAAATCATTGCTGATCGATGAGATCTGAAGAGATCAACTCCTGTTCGTTCAGGACGAGCAACCTATGATTTTTTAGCATAATTTCAAAAATATAAATTCAAAAATAGTTAGATTAGAAGTAATTAATCACACAAAAGGTTATTATATATTTAGATCAGACAAAGCCAGATTAGACATAGTTAGTCAGACAAAGAGTTATTATATATTTAGATTAGACGTACTTAAACAGACAAGGAGTTATTATATAGTGAGATTAGACATGGTTAGTCAGGCAAAGAGTTATT
>JAHWFP010109205.1:39731-57055 GCA_023313725.1 Lithobius niger | reverse complement strand
CTGATAGCTACAGACACGGAGTCTGTCTTCGTGGGAGAGGGGATTGGGCCAAAGAACGACACTGCTTTGCTACTAGTGGAAAACACTTTTTACTGGCACTAATGACTCGGGTACATTTGCGATAATAAAAAAAAATACAAACAAAATAGGAAGGAAAAAAGAAAAAGAACACAGCCTGTAGGTGTAGCGTCTTAAGTGGGAAGTATGGGGGGGGTGAGGGTACTGGCATGGAGGGGAGTGGCGGCTCCCTTTTCGCCATCTAGGATCACTGGTATCTCTAAACACCATTAGTGGCGACGCTGGACAATGCGTCTTAGCCTACGGCACCACTGGCGCCAGCACCCCCTAGTGGCCAGAGAACTACCAGAGTAAAACCTCCCTACCCCCCCCCCCCCCCCCCCCGCAACCACGGCTCCCTTCGACCACTTCACTGCGACCCTCAAGAAAATGAAGGGGCATAACAACGAAAATCTGCAAGACTCAAAACAACCCCAGATCGTCAATCATTCTGTAATTAGGCCTAAATTAGGCTTAAATGAGGCTTAGTCTTGTTGATGATGCGGAGTTGTCATCGGATTAAGCTGCAATTAATCACCGCCAGCCAGCGCTTCGGGAGGACTTTAAGAACGCTTTTCGAATGCATGATGAAGCATAATTGTTAGCTCAGAGCATTATAATGCTGATTACAATAATGGCTTGTACCAATTATGAAGGCGACAGGTGGCGAGAGCAGTGATGTCTCCACAGGTAACGGTAACAAAGAGTCGCATCGGACAGTTTATCGAAGATATTTTTTTTACCAATACATTACAATATCTGAGCGGGGGGGGGGGGGGGGCCCCCCCCCCCCCCCCCCCCGAAAGTAATCAACAAATGGCGAATGGTTAAAGGAAACACAGTTAGCAAATCAGCGAAAAACGAAATCATTCATTTTTACGACGTTTCGGTCCCGTTCTACGCCCTTTTCAACCCAAATGTACACAAGATAGCAGCGACCGACCTCGTCAACGCTCTTGACCAAGGCAAGAATCTGGTAGAATGGCTTAGTATCTGGCGCAGAAAAGCAGCCATGTCAGTATATGGCTCAGCGGTATGGGACCTCGGCCTTTAGTTTCAAAAGTCGTGGGTTCGATTCCCGCTCAGGCAGTATGACATACAAGTCAAAAGGCAACGTAAATAGGTTTACATCTGTATATTTATTTAAATCTGGTTGAGAACGTGGGTTTTGAATAAATACTGCCACCGTGCAGGTTTTATTTATACTGTGGTGCTGTAGGTATAGATCAGTGACACGACGTAGTATTATTGTATATAACTCTATGGTGGAGCCGTAATGGGTTAGCTGCAAGGGGCACTGCAGAGAAAAACAGAAGGGCATCATACCGAAGCCGATGCTGTGAAGAGTGATTTCTTCAACCTGAACGCGCGATTTTTGTTGTTGGAGAAAACAACGTTATTTTAAGCCTAAGAAATCCGCTCTTCTGTTGTTTTCCCCTCCATTTTTATGTAGTGCACCTTGCAGTTATGCTCTCCAAAACCCATACTGGTGCCAATATGGCGGCAAATGTCATTGGTCTATTGAATCCTGCATACTTTGCTTAAAGTGCCGAAACACCGAACAACGTTGACTTCCGTGTTGCACTCGTATACGCTATGTGTAATACATATTTAAGACTTTAAAACTTAACAACAAATGAATTTGCAGACTGGTTTCTCTCTATTTTCAAACTTGCAGTCTCATTTATCGGTGGCTTTATTATTTATCTTCAAAATGTCGCCTTCGTTATGACATTAAAAATAACTTACGACGCTTTATACCAATTACGACGCTTCAGTCAGAGCATTCCTATAGTAACCAGATTTAGTTATCAGATATTAAATCCACAAAAAACATATAATGCAACATCATCAGATAAACGCAGCAATGTAAATGACGGCTTGTCGGGAACAGAGCATACAAAAAAAATTAATAACAATAACTTAATTTAAATTAACTTTCGTTTGTTTTATTTTATTTCGCAACTTTTCTACGCAAATATGGTATTATTTTCAAATTTTATTATGGTGACTGTATATATATATATCAAATTTTCTTCTTCTGCAATGACGCTCTGTGAGCAGACTTACAAGATGGCTGCTTCCTGCGTACACGTAGAACAGCAGTAATATACAAGGATAAATCACTATTTTCCCTTTTATGATAGACTAACCAAGTCATAACTATAGGCTAAATGCAAATTTCCTTAAAGTGGTGCTCAGTATTTTTGCTGCTAATCGACATAATTCCTGTCCAAAGGGGTTTTAACGAGCGTTTAACCACTCCCGGTCGTCTGCCCGATGAAGCCCTAAGGCCCAGGACGTAAGGGTGCGTTTATGCAGCGACTCGCCTTTGCATTCTCCCAGCTTGAACTCAATCGCGATGGCAAAGGTGACATTGCCATGGTAACAACGCTAAATGGATTAGCTAAATCCGACATCGTTTGAGTAAATACTTGCAGTCTTACAATCCATGCCAATAATATAAAGAATTCCTCATGACGAAACAATTCTCCCAAACGCTTCTCAACTAACGTTATTTGCTGTTTTCTTTGCGAGGCGGCAGACATAAAACCGCCGCCATGTTGGAATTTGAGGTGATTTCTACCTTCTAGCTGCGAGAATGCAAAAGCGAGTGGTTGCATAAATGTGCCCTTATTCCTGAGAACTGATTCCCAACAATGAAAACGCTAATTATAATCGCCGGTTTGGTATTTAAGGTTGCCTTGAGCTGGGTACAATGGTCTGAGGACGGTGTAGATTGCAGCTGAAACGTCACGTTGCACCGTAAAAAAAAAAAAGAGTCGGTGTGCCTATCTAGGGGCATCTCGGTTGACACTGCGTAATTCGGCCTGCTATCGATCCTTACTCCGTATCAGCCGGATTTCAGCAACAGAAGTTCTGTTCCGAAATTGTAAGTTTTCTCTCCCGCTCCATCGTTTGGTACCCCCTTCCCCCCAGTATTGGTCATTGTTCACGTTGTGTAATGAGCAGCTATTCAGCTTAATAACGGAATTAAAAGAAAAAAAAATTGCTTCGCCGTTTAGAAAAAGCATTAGAGCTCGTTTCCCCATGAAACTCACAAATAAAAAACGGATTAGAGTTCACTCGAACGAACAGAACTACTATTTGAACTCCAATTCCAGTGAAACCTTGTTCCCTGGAATTGGAGTTCAAATTTTCGTTGATTTTTGTATTATACAGGCGGATTTTCTTTCTTATTTATCTGTGTATTTTTGTTTTGTTACGTATTTTAAGTCTTGTTTCGTAGGAGTGGCTGTATATATGTATTTGGTGTGTGCATTTACAATTTGTGAAACATGAAGAGCCTTGTTAAGGAAGTATTTTTTGTCTATGTTTGTGTGTGTTGGTTAGTTTCTGTTTTAGTTCCGTTTCGTGTAAGTGATTAAATGTTCATTTTACGTGTGTATATTTTTTTCAATTTTGTTGGCGTTTTGCTTTTATGGCGTTTGTTTTTATGAGTTTGTGGGTTTAGGTTTTAGTTCTGTTTCGTGTACGTGCGTGTGTTTGTGTTTTGTGTGTATTTTTAATGTGTGAAGTGCTAGTCTGTTTTTCCCATTGTTGCAGCCAAAGTCGCCGAGCGCGTTACAAGCTTACTTTTTCTCAGTGGTTGTGCATGTTTTACTTTAACAAAGTTAATTATAAAAAAAAAAAAAATGGTGTGCGGGAACTATAATAGTGAATTGTGGTCAGTTTTTTTTTTTTAGTTTTAAACTTGATTTGCTGCTTTTGGCTACATTTCGTTATGTCTTCGTAAGCCCAAGGTGTGCGAAATTCAGTCACTATAGTGTGTTCCTTAATGAGAATGGACGTAATTACCAACTTGCGTCAAGGGCTAGGCCTCCGCTCAGAAAAGTAGTCCGTGTTTTACGTATCATTACGCGACAGAAAATCACTGTTTTAGCTAAAAGACACAGAAAAGCGTTTTTCTGACATACCCATGAATAAAAACCATCCTTGTACCTTGGAATTGGAATTCAAATAATAGTTCATTCGTTCGAATGAACTGAAAACAGTTTTTAAAAATTTTTTTTTATTTCTGCACTTTCACAGCTGTGAGTTCAGTGGGGTTTACGAGCTCTAATCCTTTTTCTAAGCGGAACAAGAAATCTTTCAAAATCATAAGGCTTACTTTAAGTGTTGCGGACTTGAAATGCGTTCAAAATAAACCACTTTCTAACTGCATGTGTTTTACGCGTGTATTTACAAAGTGGTCTATTTTGAACGCATTATAAGTCCGCAACACATAAACTAAGGCTAACGATTTTGAAAGGTTTCTTATTCCGCGTAGATAAAGCATTAGAGCTCGTATCCTCACGCAACTCACAGCTCTGAAGGTGCACAAATAAATGGAAAAGCTACGGAAAAGTGTAAAAGAAAACAGTAGTGTTTATTTCGCTACACGTGGTAAGAAAAAAAAAACGTATAAACGTAGTCCTCGTTTAACACAATTTTCAGAAAAACGTGCATCGTCAGGTTTACCGCCAAAATACTGAAATAAATTTTCCTGAGGTTTCCAGGTTTCCCATATTAGGCTAGTTGAGGTCAATTTCCAGGCTATCTACCGTAATTTCAAGAGGGAATTTTTTTAAACAAATATTACCCGTTTTACTCGCGCACACAAACATTAAACATTTCAAATACAAACTGCGTTCACTTCCTGACAACAACCAGTGTAAAAACAGTCCTTGTTCCCTGGAATTGGAGTTCAAATTATATTTAGTTTCGTTAGAGTGAGTTTTAATGCAGAGTTTTTATTCGTGTACCTTCATAGCGGTGATTATGGAGGGTGATTATGGAGGATTATGGAGATACGAGCTCTAATGCTTTTTTGTTCAATTAATTTGTGTACAAGGTTACACAGCTCTCTCAAGATTAGCTTGTTTTTTTCCTGTTTTTTCCAGGTTTTTAGTGAAAAATTGGAGAATTCCCTGAGTTTCAAACGTAGTTTAGATTCCCTGCTTTTTCCAGGTTTTTCAGGTTGATGGGAATCCTGATTGTAATAGAAACACTCTATTTTAAATACTTTCGTTATTACGTGTTTTTTAAGCATGTGTTTGTCAACTGCTGCAAATTGACGGCTAGTGTTTTTTTTTAAATGTGTTACAACACATGTAAACGCTAAGGTTTTGAAAGTGTCTTTTAGCCTATTTTGTAAAACTCCTTTTACGTGTTTTTTTTTAGCTGAAAATGCACCCTGAAAGCATTTTTCTAGGTTTTTCAAATTGTGTTCTTTTAAACACACGTGTTTACAGTGTAAACACACAAGCGAAAACAAAAACGGTCGGCTTCATAAACGTAGAGCTATAAATCGGCGACGATTAAAACTTATCATTCTAAATTTTTTTTTTTTTTTGCTGGTGTGCCACGCTCTCCTGGCGATTCTTCACTTTCCACGTTTTTCAAGTCTCTGGCTCAAACTTTACTGTATAGGCTACGTACTGCAAGAGTATACCGTCCCTTACAGAATTTAGAGACGTTTCTGTAAAGCACGGTACAAATAATATTCAAAGCGTATTCAGAGACAGTAATCATTTTAGGAGCGAACAAAAAAAATCTAGAAAAAGTGTGAGATTTTACTCGTTGTTTTGTTGATTAGCCTACGTGATGACCAAAACTATCGGCCACTTTTAAAATTAATCAGCTATTTCATTCGTAACGAAAAGAATAAATACAGAAAAAGTGGATACTAAAAGAAAATTAACACAACGTTTCGGCACCTCAGGCACAACACAATTTTTTCTTTCAATAAATAAATGAAACTAAAAAGACAGATTCTTAATTACATTAAAAAAAAATAACCCGTACAATGGAAGCAGGAGAAGCAACTTTCTGCCATGTCACAATTTTCAGCCATTTTTTTTTTAAGCATAATTATTAACTAATTTAGCCATTTTTAGCCATAGTCGTAAAAAATTAGCCAGCTGGCCTGAATTTTAGCAGGCCTAGTTGCTTTTACAAGGGGTTATTTTTAGAAAAATGTAACAACGGAGCTTCATCTTTTAGCTCTTTTGTTTTTAAAATTTTATTTTATTGTGCTTAACAACGGCTTTGATATAGGAGTCGGAACGATGTGAAGAGAAACGAAGCTGCAGTAAATAAACAAACATCCGTCGTAGCATCCGGGAACTGCTTACTGGGCTTCGCTGTAGTCCCGGGATGCTACGACGGGTGTTTGTTATTGAAGTGGTGCTTTGATTTTCTTTTAGTGTCAACTTTTTCTAGTTTTTTTTTTTTTTTTTAATTTCATTTCATTTCAATATTTTTGTTGCAGCACGTTCTTCTACTGTCGTTTGAAAATGTCATTTGTACCATTCTCCATTTATCAATCCAAGACGTCTCAGGCCACGCCTTTACGTTTACTGAGCCTTTACTGTGACTGAGGTTGGCGCTAATGACCAAGCTGTCGACGCGCCATTAAGCCTCATCTCCCCCCCCCTTTACGTTTTTATGGCAATACACAGTGTTTGTATAGAGGCAGACACAAATTCTTCACGATGTGTTTTGCTAACTACACATTTCGTAAGGGAGGTTGAGTCCGTACCGTCTTCATTTAACAAAATGAATGATTCAACTACAAGTAACTTACACAAGGGATGTACCGATACCGATACAAGTATCGTTTCAAAAATGATCTGTATCGGTGAGCGGTATCGATAAAACTTTCGTCTTTAAATAATATCGCGAAAAATTGACTGATTTAGACGTTCAAATACACCATTTTAACCGTTTTTCGTGAGCTTTCAAATGGTGCTTAATAGCTTCATCCATTTTTAAGTTATTTAACCCCAAAAAAAAAGTTCCCCAAAAAAGGACACTTCCGAGTGTCTTTTACCAATTTTTTTTTACCAACGAAGAAGCAAAACTTCAAATTTTTCATAACCATTGTTCGTTTTAATCCGTAGTTCAAGCTGGTAAAGCTCAACTTTGCTTAGCTCTCATTTAAAAAAAAAAATCGGTATTGGTTTTGGACTCTTAACACCCGACCAGTATCGGTATATTCTTAGTTTTTTTTTCGGTCACGGTGTATCAACAATATGTTTATTTATTTTTATATATTTTTATACACGTAGTATAGCCTACGTTTGATTTTCGTGCTCGAGTGTTTTCGGAAAGAAGGTGGTATAAAATTCTGAAATAATTTTTTCTTCCTCCATCCACAAGGTCAAATACGTTAGTATTTTCATTATAACCTATTTTTTGACACATAGAAACAGAAGAGAAAACAATTTTATTGAGTTGCAGTTCATAAAATCTTGCATTGGTATTGAAGCGCCAGGTAATAAATAGGAAATGTGAAGGCTACTGTCCTTATCCCTCTTAAACGATGCAGTTACCAATGGTTGATTTTAGAAAATATTAGCTATTTCCTTGTTTCTCTTCGTAACGAGGCGATTCATCTTACGCGACGGAGGTTTTTTTTCTTCAAATTTATACATTTTTACACTGTTTAATTGTGTTTAACCACAGTAGGCTATTACTTTATGCAATTATTATTGTGTAGCCCACATAAATCTTAGCACAATGTCGTAAACCGTTTGTCTCTAGCTTACCCGGTTCTAGAGATATCGCGAATGGAGTGCCAGTACATCTCTTGTTAATGCCGGTAGCAGTTTTGGCGATAGAATTAAGTCGCCAATTGTCGGTTTTTCACTCGCTTAATGGCGAGTGGGAGGGTTGGTTTTCGCCATTCAAAATAATGTTAACACGCCTTAAAAGCTCTTGTGGAACCCATTGTGATAAAAATGTACTTTGGCTGGCACTCAAAAACAAACATCGAACTATAAAAACAAATTGGGCCAAATTAAAATTATTGACAACAGGCACATTAAATTAAATAAATTAATATAAAAAAATATTTCTCACATGTCTTAATATTTTTGCTTTCTACACCAGAAAATAAAATTCGACATTTGAAGTTCATGTGAGGTGAGTTTCTACTATATAATCCTTATTTATTCAGCAAATAAACCCTCTTTGGTTAATGGAGTCTGTACAAGGATAAAAAAAAAACATCCAAAAATATAGGCCTACTTCATTTTGATTAGAATAGAGGATACTTTGGTAATAAAGTATATAAAAAAATAAAAAAAAATAATGTAGGCTACTATTATATTAAGCCTACTTTATTGCCCAGTACGCAGAATTAGGCTTATTCTATTCTCGTACATTACGTCATTACCTGTAAAAATTTAAAAAAAAAATAAAACACTGGCGTCAACACTAGATTCAACCTATGCCTGTTTCTACGACTGTAACTTTACATGACATTTTGCTGTACGTACTCAAGTGTTCCAGCCTCTCGCCCCCAACCCCCCTCACCTCTTAACTAATATCATTTGCAGCCGATCACGCGACAGCATCGTTACGTCATCAATTTGCTGTGTGAGTAACATACACAGCAAAAGTCCAGACTACAGGTTTAGTCTTTGTTAGCAGATGCTACACAACACGACAGTATGGCTTACGAGCATCATAATCATTCACGGGCAAACATTAGAGGAGATAAAATGATTTTAAGTTGGGATGCGGCCTGACCTGATCTTTCCCTGGAATTGCATGGCGGGCGGACGCAGCATTTTCGGCGGTGGAGCACGTGGCCTTCGCTCGGGGTTCGGTCTTGCAAACCCCGCTGTTGATGGCAGTTCTGTGGCTGAACCGCCGCCATGCTGTTTTCCAGGGCGCGCCGGAGCCGAGCGACGCGCGCGCCGTACGAGCTCGGATATTGCGATATGCTCATGCCGGGGCCTCCACTTTCGCTCCCTGCGATGGATGATGCTGGGGAGGAGAGGGGAGGAGAAGGCGCCGCCGCCGCCGGAGAGGGGAGGGTGCAGAGGTCGGGGAGGTGGCAACGCGAACGCGAGGGCAGGGAAACGTGCTACGTCACGCTCTCTCGGCGCCAACCGTCCTCCAGAACTGACGTCAGGACGAATGCGCGAACCGCTAATCACTCTGGATGTCGAGACGGGTCGTTTTCACGCGCTCCAAGCCCTGGGGCAACGCCCCCTCTCCCGAGCTTTCTAGCCCTAGCAGACGACTTGAGAAAGCGGGAATGGCGGTGAGGTTCTTTCCCGAGGCTCGTACTGCCGTCGCCGGCTTTCGTGCCGTTCCGCAGGGTTCTGTTTTGGGGCCCTTGCTGTTTTCGCCGCGCTGCCGCTGCTGCTGCGACCGTTGTTGACGCTTGGTTTTGGAGGAGTGGGAATAGGAGGCAGATCGGGTGCCGCAGTTGCTTCAGGTCTCACGCGTCGCCATTTTGGCACCTGGTGCTGTCAATCATGGGGAGGGCGTGGCCACAGCAGCGCCATCAGGTCCCAACTATCCCACCTTCATAAATTTGCGCTTCGCTTTTTCCCGTTGGGCGCCAGTATGCCACAGCCACAAGCGAAAAAACGTGTCAACCGAACAGCACGATGCCTTGGCCCCGTTTTGTCAACTGTATCTGCTAAAAATCGTGAGTCCCAGTTGAAGTGAAATACTACAACTAAACTGCAAGTATTAGTGCATCGAACTCTTTAATGTTGATTTAATGTCTATACCACGTTTTCACTTAAACTTAAACATGCTGGTATTTTGTCATGGTGGGTGTGCACTTTTTGACATTTTTTTGACACCGCTGAATCCCTAGGGCATTATCACACGTCATGCACTGCTGATTCTTACTTCTAAATTGACGTTGTTTATTTTTTAAACTATGAGAAGAGGACTGAAAAGCTTTATGTAGGAAAATTCTCCGCGACACCGTCAAAAGGTGAACGTGAGTGTTAAATTTAAAGTATTTACGTTTATATTTATTTTTATTTGTTTTGATTACGTGTAATGAATGACTCCAATATTAATTTGTCCACCAGCGAATAACCGAAAAAAATTTTTAAAAAATAATCCGAAATTGAACTCCTTGTGTACTCAGTTTAATAACTTTTTTCTGTTAAATAAAAAAAAAATCGATAAAGATTTGCTCATGAATGCTGAATATACCCAATTAATTCGAAACTAGGCTTAACACTACTTTTTAAATGTTTGTGCCACTTTTAAAAAAAAAATCTCGTATGAAATTGCCTACATAAAAAAACTGCTTTAGTCGCTATTTCACAATTCAGTGTCATTTTATTTATTTAATTTATTTTAAGAATTGTTCCCGTATTTTTCTTTTTAATTCCAGCGTTAGAACTCCTTCGTGTACCTCACCTTGGCTCCGCCGTCATCCCAGCCTAGGTTCGCTCGACACATGGCATTGTCTAGGCTTTAACTTTACACACCAAGCGGCCAAGCTGCTAGCGCCACTGGTGCTGCTCGTAGCAGAAGCGTCACCGCCTGCCCTGTAAAAGTTGTTGTGGAGAGGGTGACACCTCGGCCCTGGCCGCGCGCAGCCTGTGAGAATACCGCCTCGCTCGCCCTCCTATTGGTGGAGCGCGCGTCAAGAGCCAATCGGCGGCGTTGGCTCCCGCGAGCCACGCGGCGCGATTGAGTGGCAACGTCCGACGCGTTCACACAGCTCAGGCAAGCCGAAGGCGCCGGCTGAAGCGACGACTCCCGCGCCGCTACGGTTCGCCCTGCGACATCGGCCCTGCGACTGAAAGCGGCAAAAGTCTGCCCTGCCGACCGACCGGCGATTTCTCCAGCGGTCGGCAAAAGCCACATTCAGCAATTTCGGTTTTTTTCCTACCCGTTAAAGTGTTTGACGCCTGCATCATCGAGAGAGGGGCACTGAACATCGAGTTTTGGTGGCGTGCACGCAGCGAGCTAGGATGCACACCTCACCTGCCAAGGTCACCGAGCCAGTTCACACCTGAGGGTTCCACACCGCGTTCGCTACGCTGGCTCTGGAAGGAAGCCGCCCCTAGGCCTAAACCACAACAACAACAACAACAAGAAAAACAACAAGATTTGTGATAACTACATCGAAGAATTGCAAGCCCCAGCGTTAGGCCTAACGCATCGTCTCATCATCATAGGCTACGATTGTGATTGTTTTTTTTGTTTTTTTTTAAAGCATTGCGGCCACGTAGGCCTGTAAGCCTAACCCCATTGCTGCTGCCACAGTGTGTTTTTGTGCGGCTGGAGATCACCCGGTCTCAAGATGCGTGTTATTTTGAGGACGTTCAGATTGGCGTGGTGTGGTACTAACTAGTACGTATCTGAACGAAACTGTGATACTGTGAAACAGTGATCGTTCTTGGTGAGGCGAACTTCCAGAGAAGACACCCATATGAACCGTCGTTGTGTTAGGCCTATCGCAGGCCATGCAGTTAACCACGTGCTGACATAGGGTTGTAAACAAGTCTTAACAAAACTTAAACTTGGAAAACAACAACAACAACAACAAAAGTGCTTTCTTTCTTAACGCTTCAGTACCAAAGACGTGTGTGTGAGTGTGTTTTTTTTTAAAGTGTGTGATTTTTTTATTTTTTATTTTCGATTT
Organism: Lithobius niger; assembly: GCA_023313725.1. Taxonomy (NCBI): domain Eukaryota; kingdom Metazoa; phylum Arthropoda; class Chilopoda; order Lithobiomorpha; family Lithobiidae; genus Lithobius; species Lithobius niger. Next base: position 45,579 of record JAHWFP010109205.1, on the reverse strand, counting down.
TTTAGAACTGCTTATAGTTTTTACGTGAGGCAGAAGATTACACAAGTTCCTAAAAAACATTTGACAGTGCAAATATATATATATTTTTACAAGCCAAATAGCTTGGGAAAAAAAACCAGAATTTTAAGGAAAAAAACAACTAGCCCTCAGCGAGATACGTTTCAAGGGAGAATATAGGCTTAATGTTGTGATGTAGCATGATTGCTTATTTTATCGGTAAATTGTGACGTTTGCAAGGTTCACATGACTGCAGACTTAAGCCTAAATAGTATTTGCCTTTTAAAACAAAACACACACTTTCCATAAAGAAAAAATCGTCATTAAACAAAAAATCATCAAAGACAGACCAAAGAAAGAAGGAGAAGAGAAATTCGACAACAGCGCCCCAACTGTAATCAACGTAAATTTTAAAGGAAAGAGTCGGAACTAACCTTTTGAAGACAACAGAAGTTACTCAAATTCCGCTATTTTTTTGTTCAAACGTGAGAAATTACACCAACAACAACAGCGCCACGCCTGTTATCAACCCAAATTTTAGCGTAAAAAAAAGGAACTAACCCGTTGAAAACCCCCAAATTAACTCAAAAAAAAACCTCATTGTTGCTATTCAAGATTCAGAAGCCAAGAGTAGCGAATACGACACCAACAACAATATCAACAACAACAACAACAACAACAACAACACCATCCTCTTCTGACTTCTTTGTTGCGTTTTTGGAACTCCGTAACCCCCCGCTCCCTCCATGCGCTTCGAACACACCTCCGACTTCGAGCCGGACATGGCGTACCACCCTTTCCTACTGCAGAGACCGTCCGATTTCAGCGTCAATTCCATCTTGACGCAGCCGCATTATTTCCCGGCGGCGGCTGCCGCTGCGCTCGCCCTCGGCCCGCACGCTGCGGCAGCCGCGGCCGCTGCGGGATACCCGGCCTCTCTGTTGCCGAAGTTGCCGGCAGCGGCGGCGGCGGCAGTGGCTCACGGCCACCCGCTCGGCCACCCGTACACGACGGCCGAGGATGTGCTCGCACAGCACCAGTCCCACATGCGGCCTTTGCGTTCGCTGCAGCCCGAGGACGACGGGGTCGTGGACGACCCTAAAGTCACGCTGGAGTCGAAGGAACTGTGGGAGAAGTTCCACGTCCTCGGGACAGAGATGGTCATCACCAAGTCCGGCAGGTAAGAAATTAATTAATTTAAAATAAATTAATTATTTATTTTAAAGGAAAGAGGAAAGGAGAGGATTTTATTTTAGAGGAAAGGAAAGGAAAGTGTCGGAACTAACCTTTTGCAGAAAACAGAAATTCTCAAATTCCGCAATTTTTTGTTCAACCGTGAGAAATGACACCCACAACAACAGCGCCACGCCTGTTATCAACCCAAATTTTAACGTAAAAAAAAGGAACTAACCCGTTGAAAACCCCCAAATTAACTAAAAAAAAAACAATTGCTATTCAAGATTCAGAACTAGAGTGCAGGTAGCGATTCATAAAAATGCCTGCAGCCAAGTTTTCATCCACGCAGTTCAACTCGAATATTACGGGTGAAATGGCTCAGTTTTAAGCCCAGTTAAAAGGTTTCTGACGAAGCAATAGTATTTAATTGAGTAATTAAAATTAAGTTATTGGTAGTTGACGTAATTTATTGAATATTCGAAGCAGCTATTAGCGGTTTTTGGCGAATGAGCGTATTTTTAAGTTGTAGCGTAGTGTAGCGTCCCCTTAAAAACAATGTGTGCAATCCGTTTTCTTCCACGCAGTTCAACTCAAGTATTAGGTTGAACTGGATCAAATTTAAACCCAAAATTTTCAGTTGTACGTAGAGTGTAGCGAACCATAAAAAAATGTGTGTAGTCCGTTTTCTTCCATGCAGTTTATTTCAAAGTGAAGGCTGAACTGGATTAAGTTTAAACCCAGAATTTTAAAGGGTTTTTGAACAAGCAATAGTATTTTTTTTTAATTGAGTAATTAATATTCAGGTTGTGATATTTATTGATTAATATTCGAAGCAGAAATGAAGCAGCATTTGTGAATGAGCTTGTGAAGAACACAGATAAATCCGAGAAAGAACAACTATCCGAAATGAGTTCGAGTACCAACCAGGCACATTTTTTTTTAAATATCGTTGTCAGATTAATTAAAAGTCTGATTAACAGGACCACCCATGTATGCGAACTGTGGCAGGATATATTCTGTGCCATATCCATAATTTCACATATTTTTTTTTAGTGTTGGTTTCACCAAGCTAATTACTCCGCCGACACTAAGTATACAGTAAATCAATATTTCAAAACATTCTTTCCTAAATAAAAAATTAAAGGTACATTCCGCCCAGTTGGTTTTTCCGTATGGCTCAAGTTTGCAACATTAGTTCAGACGTGTGTAAGTGTTGTTGCAAAGGCAGTCTTTTTCTTATTTTTTCCATCGGGATTGCTACATCCATTCTAACCTCCGTAAATGTTACAAACTCTATTTTAAGCAGGAGGCTCAAAATTAGCAAGAAGGTATGTCCTTTAAAGTTAAAAAAAAAAGTTTAAATCGTTTTAACTAATGTAATATTTTTTAGGCGTAAATTTAAACGTGTTGCAATGAATTTTGCTTTTTTCTTGTCGTCGGAGGTATTTCGGATTAAGTTATAGAGCATACGAACTTCGAAGAGTTGTGACGAACTAACCCCAACAAAGCTGCGTGAATTTTAAAACATGTCACACTGTTATCATGTTTATATCAGCAAAAATGCTATGTCGATCATTGTTTGATACGTTGGCATTACAAAATCGTAAATGTTGAGTGTCAAAATCTAAAATTAATGCGAAAATTTAAACACCGATCGTGAATCAGGTGACGCCAAACAATGCCTTTGTGCCGAGTTCAGACAGAATCGATTTATTTAACTTGTTTTAAAACATGAATAGATGCTGAAATGACATTCAGGTATAACACCCGAACGATCGATGTAGGATAGTCCACGTAAGTTCCCAAAAATCTGAGCATTGTAGTGTTTTAATTTTAAAAATTTAAACAAAAACACAGTTTCTGAATCACTAAGGCAGCGTTGAATGTTCGTAAGTAGAATGAATTAACTTCGATCGAGTTTTAACTTTAAAATACTGTGGTTATTGGCCGCATGGGATGAGGGCTCACTTTTTCGAAACGAACAATTTTAGGACGGAAAAAAAATCTAGAGCAGATTCCAAAATGAACTAAAAAGTCTTCAGTTAAGTCAAGGCTTGAGAACGTTCGTTAATAAGTTGCAAATTTCACTCGTTAAACCCAGTTACTACAATGGCGTTTTTAACTCTAAAAATTAGGCCTACACATAAACGGCAAGCTGTTCTGATTTTTTTAAATAATTTTTCGTGCACTTGCGTCACGTAAGCAAAATGTTGGCAAGTGCGCAGTGGTGCACTGTGCCTTGCATTATTAACACATTGTAGGGGGAAAAAGCAGCATATAGGTGGTAAATAATCAGACAAAAGGTGCACCTCACGGAAGTGCACTTCATATAGTAGTGCACCTCGCAGTAGGACAATCTAAGTGCGACGTTTCGTATCGTGCCACACTTCGTCATCAAGTCCAAAGTGACAAGGCGCTAAGGCTTTAAGTCATTACATAATAAAATATCGTGAAAAAAAAGCAATACAAACATTGACACCGCCTATCAATGTGCTGTGTCAGTATATCTGAAATATTTTGAAGGTAGGTAAAAGAAATGGCATTTTAATGAATAAAAAAAAAACCCAGACCTCAAAGTGTACCACTACAACGGAACTTTAAATTATGAAAATTATGTTTTGAAAATGAGAAGATATTTTGATATCTTTAATATTTCCGGAGTGGTGTATTCATTTAAATCACCTCATAAAAAAAGCCCTTGTGTACGCGAAATGTGTACAATGGTGCACTGTGCTCTTACCTTGACACAGCACGTGAGTGCACAACACTGTCTTCGAAATATTTATTATTTGCTATTTCGATTCTGTCGGCTACCAATTTTAAAACTTTCCCATGCAGAACGCAAATAAAAATTTGCGTAAGCCACATAAACTCTATTTAGTTTGGAGTTTTTATCTTTTAATAAAAATACAGAATTTTTCTGTAGTAGGTCGTACGACGTAGGCTAAATGCCAATCAATAAATCCAAATCCCAACTTCTTTTAGTTAAAAGTGAAATTTTAAAGGAACTACGCAACTTTCACTTCGAATTTTCCTGAAAGAGTTTTTACCAAAACCAGTTTTGTCTGCACGTGACTGCAGGACTCGAAGCTTTATCTTTTTAATGGGTGATCGCAGGGCAATAAATAAAAAAACAAACTACTAATTCATTTATTTGGTTTATTTATCCAGATTAACTCTTTTAGAGGTCCAAAAATTTCATTGTATTACAAAAATACAGTCAACAAAATGTACCATATACCGCATTTATTTAATCTTCACTAACGCTGTCTTTCTATACAAATTCGCTTTTTTTTTATGTTAGAAATTAAATTTTAAAGTTTTACAAAAATTACTTATAACTAAAAAAGTTATGGGCTTAAAAAAAGGGGTATAACATCACAGGAGCCAATTAAAATCGCAATATCCAAAATTAAATTCAGTTAGGCTAGTCTCGCCATGAAGTTTGCGAAGTTACCTGCAATAATTTAGCCTGTTTTGCCATGCGTGCTGATTGTGGACTATAATTTTACAGCGTGTGTTTTACAGAAAAATTTTGACAGCAGTTCAAGCAGCAAACAAAAGAGTTGTAAAGTTTAAAACAAAACACACTCGTAACGAAAAACACGTTGATTTTTCAGCCAGTCTCCGAAACGCGATTGTAAGATTAGACGATTTCTGAATGCGAGTACCAACTACAATGCGATACGGCTTTAAATGAACAAACAAAAATTGCGATTTACGTTCTGTCACGCAAATTTCGTTTGAATTATTTCCCATAGTAATTTATATCATATTTATTTACCGATCTGCGTGAAGAGGAATCAAAATTAGGGGAAAAATCATCAGTGATTACGGCCTACACTGAAATCAGTAAACAAATATTAGACCTTCGAATTTTAAGATTGTCAATGTCGTCAGCAAATTTAAATGTACCTTACAGTTAAAATGCATTAAACAAAATGTAAATAAGGAAGACAATTGATGTAAACTCAGACATCAACTACTACTTTGATTGTAAAAAAAAAATATTATTCACCTGATTGAAAATTTCAGCTTTTTTAAATTGCGATTAATCACCCAACTCATGAAATGCGGGGAAAAAAAAGTTTGAGGTCTTTGTTTTAGTTAATTTAACTTTAATCCACCTTAATCATTACCGAAGTTAAAACAAAATTTAATTTCGACGAAAACTACGTTGACTGAAAAATTGCACGAGTGCCTTTGTAAATTACGTCAACGCCTTACACATTTATTTTCCGACAATGTAAAAATTTTACGCGTAATCGTGGAGACTAATTATCAAATATTAACGCTTGCTTGCTTACTTAAAAAAAAAAGATGTTAAAGCAGGTGTTAACATTCTGGTCGTCTAAATGTCGATATTCATTATTATTCAAAACACACACTAGTCTGCGATCATCAGCATGACAAATTCAACCCTTTCTTCCCAACAAAAAGTTGGTCAATTGAACGTTTTACAATGTCAACAACAAAATCGAAAACACTTGAATTGCATGCCTTAAGTGATTGTTTGTATTTCAACGTAGGACGACGTGTTGTTCCATCGCAAACCAATGTTGCAAACGCTAATAAACAAGCACTCGTTGCAACGGTATAAAGACTGCAACGAAAGCCATTGTGCGAGTAGACAAAAATATTTAACAGATCGTTGCGTGGACGGGAACTGAACCCA
>JAHWFP010109205.1:22435-39721 GCA_023313725.1 Lithobius niger | reverse complement strand
ATATTTGAACATCAGAAAACACATACGTGGACGGGAACTGAAGCCAGATCTTCGGATTCAGTGTGAAAAAAAAATATGTTAAAGTAACACGTCACCATATATTTTGACATCAGAAAACACATACGTGGACGGGAACTGAAACCATGTCTTCTGATTCAGTGTAAAAAGTAAACATATTAGAGTAACACGGACCCAATTGTTTTAACATCAGAAAACACACACGTTGACGGGAACAAAAGCCAGGTCTTCCGATTCAGAGTGAAAAGAAAATATATTTAAAGCAACACACAACGATATATTTGACATCAGAAATACGTGAACGGGAACTGAAGTCAGATCTTCCGATTCAGTATGAAAAGAAAATATTTTAAAGTAACACGTCACCATATTTTTTGACATCAGAAAACACATACGTGGACGAGAACTGAAGCCATGTCTTCTGATTCAGTGTGAAAAGTAAATACTTAAAGTAACACGCAACGATATTTTAACATCAGAAAACACATAATGTGGACGGGAACTGAAGCCAGGTCTTCTGATTCAGTGTGAAAAGTTAATATATTAAAGCAACACGTATACTAACGATATAGTGATATGGCAAACACAATCAAAAATGGAAAACCAGTGCAGTGCCACAAAATAAACAAATTTGCGAAGTTTCGCAGCAATCCTCACGTCGTCATCAAGCTATAAAAGATTACGTACTGCTAAGAAGCTAAGGTCAAATAAAACACTTTAAAACACGTAAAAACTCAACAGCACAAGAATAAAAATAATAAATAAAGTTGAGCTTTTACGTTTTTATGGATTTTTAAAGTGTTTTACGTGGCTTTGGCATCTTAGCCGTATCTTTTGTCGCTTGATAATGACGTGCGGTTTGCGCAGAAACGTCGCAAATTGTTTATTTTACGTGCACTAGCTTTCCATTTGTAATGGTTAATTCATAGTGCTTAAAATATTTCATCAATAAACACTTTGGTTATACTTTAGCATCAATAAATTATATCTTGGCGATGTCTTCAACAGCCAAATTATTATAAATGAAACCACCTTACTTTTCGTCACATCCAGACGTGCATTAGAAATTTTCACATTTCGCGGTCGTTCGTTGCTTTAACACTGTGTTCTAATGTACAGTGGTAACAATTTGAGTATTGAACACACCATTAAATCAGTTGCCGACGGCTAGGATATGGAAATTTGTAAAGTTGTAAGTCTGGACGTGGCCAATGAAGTACGTTTCATTGTTAATATATATGGCCGTGAGCATTTGGGGAAGCTTTTACACCAGTGTAAAACACGTAATTTAAAACAACCCCATTTTAGACACACCTAGAAAACATTTTTACATGTTTTTACCTGAAAAACACATGGAAGCGTTTTACAAATAGCAAGGACTAAGAAAGTTAGTTCAAAACCATTCGCGTTTGCAGAAACGCGTTTTAAAAAATATGACACTAGCGTTAGTTCAATTTGCAACGGAAGTTTCTAAACTAAAATAGTACGCTAGCGTTTTTGTCATTAAACAGTAGTGTTTATTTTGCATCTAAGCCTTTTCGTAAAACGCAATTTTCAAAAAAAAAATGCTTTGTGGTAAAAACAGCAATGGTTTATATTAAATACCTTTGTTGCTACATGAGTTTTAAGAACATGTTTATCAGAAACAAAACCCATAAGGGTGAAAGAACCCGCCAAGTTTCAGCCAATCAAAGTAGTGATATCAGAGCAAAAATGGCTGCCACCAAGTTGCTACATTAGTTGCGAAGCTATAATCCCACTGACTATTAGATCAAAGGTTAAATGAAAAACCTAATCATTGCTACAACCCGAAGCAGTGCTCAAGTTTTTATTTAACATGTGAAGTAACAGGAGGGATTTGCTTGGCAACTATGGCAACTTGGTGGCAGCCATTATTGCTCTGATATCACTACTTTTGTTTATAAAGCATTGCAAACTGAATGGTGTTTTATTATAAACGTTATGTTTTGAAAGATCTCTTCTCAGCCTATGCTTTTATGTGTTTTTCAGCTAAACCCGTTTTCTAGGTGCATTTAATATGCGTTTGTTTTCAAACAAGTTTTTACGCAACATCGGTTGTTGTTAAAAAAAAAAAGTTGTGTGAATGCAGAACTAAATATGAATGAACGATGTAGTCTCAAATTTTAGTCATTGAAAATCAGTTTCCTATTTTAATAGTCTCCCATTTTAGTCACTGAAAACCAGTCTCTTATTTTAATAGTGTCATATTTTAGTCATTGAAAATCGGTCTCCTATTTTAATAGTCTCCTATTTTAGTCATTGAAAACCAGTCTCTTATTTTAATAGTCTCCTATTCTAGTCATTGAAAATCAGTCTCCTATTTTAAGTCTCAAATTTTAGTCATTGAAAATCAGTCTCCTATTTTAATAGTCTCCCATTTTAGTCATTGAAAATCAGTCTCCTATTTTAATAGTCTCCTATTTTAGTCATTCATACTCCCCCACCTTTCAACTTAACTATATGTAAACCTAACTATTCAGCCGAAAAATACGCCACAGCTTAACCAAATATAGCAAAGTTTAGACTTATAGAAATATAGAAGTTCTGTCGAAAGAATAGTGCCATGTGAAATCTGATTTCACCTGTTTAAAACTCCGTAAGCTACACGTTTGCATCATGTACGGTTTAAAAGTTAGGAAAAACTTAATTTCGCGCAATTTTGCACTCCGCCGAGCTTCGTCTGGAGTGCAAAAAGCGATTTTGGAGTGCAGTTTATCCCCGTGGCTATGCATCTCAATATTTCGACCCGTGAACTTCATTGGCAATAAACTAAAATATTTTTTTTTTTTATAAACCCTAAGATGAAGATACACACATAAAAAGCAAAACGGATTGTAGTGCACTCCGTTGCAAGCGTATTTTAAAGCCGAATAAACTTCGTCACACTAAAAACACTGGAAATACTGTCAAGTGCTAGTATTTTCACTGAAATATGGTGAAAATACTAGCACTTGACAGAAAACCAACACCCGTCACACAACAAACGAGAAAGTAGATTTTTTTTCACAAAATTTTTCTGAATATTTTCTCTAAATTTTTTAGAAACATTTTATGAAATAATTTCACTTTCTCGTTTGTTGTGAGAAGGTATTGTTTATTTTTTTTGTAAAATTTTTTAGAAAAATTGCAAGACTGCTAGTATTTTCAGTGTGTTTCAACGTTTCTAAATTGTTTTTAGTGTGACAAAGTCTAGTTGTTGTTTTGAGCTTGACAACCGCGTCTCTAAAAAAAAATACCACTTTCTCGTTGGTTTTGTGAAGGGTATTGGTTTTCTGTCAACTGCTGTGGTGTGTTGACAGAAAACACTTAAAAACAGGTTGTTTCCGTGTTTTATAAGCGTTTTTTGTGCTTCATTGTGGCTTAAAAGTCTAATTACGTTTGACAAGGAGTGCAGTCTGCTCCAGAAACGTGTTTTTTTTCAAAAACATCCATGTTTCGGTACTTTTAAATGATTTTTTTAAATATTTTAAACTAATTTAAAACAATAAATCTATATAATCACGAAACAACAAAACTGATTTAAAAAGAAACAAAACATCATGGAGTAAACATCGTTCGTTAAACCGATAAAAGCATGACCAAAAATCGTGAGATCAACAACACATTACGCGCAAAAACATGGTGAAACCTAACTAAGTCATTGAAAGACACGTTTTTTTTAAAGTTATTGCATCTCGACGGTAAAAGAATTAATATTTAAAGCTTAAGTTTCAAAACCTTGCAACTTTGATGCAGGACAACAACCGTAGATTAGAAAGTTGATTTTATGTCACATCTTCCCTCTTTCTATGCTACGCGGGCCCTGGCGGAAGTTGCGGCTACTACTACCTTTGGTAATGCTTTGCCTTTGTCTTGCTGTGAAAGCAAAAGCATTAGCAGAGGTATTAGTACCCGCAGCTACCGCCAGGGGCCCCGCGTAGGCTTGGAAGAAGTAGGATGCGGTATCTGGTTAAATATGGTAACGTCGTTGGAGTCCTGACTTTTATAGCATAACCTATTGGCAGGTCATGAATTTCGTAGTTAAGTTTGATGTCAGGTTCTTGAATTTAAAAACGCTAACGTACGTAACAAAATTCTACCCTATACCATGTGATTTACAGGCTACATTTTTGTATTGCGTTGCGCGTATTTGCGAGGTATTGTAGCGAATATTCACAATCGGTGACGATAATTCAACCTTGTAACATATAAGTCGCTGTCAGTTACCTGGCTTAAAGAACAAACCAGGGTTGGAAAAAATCATGATTTTTTTGCAAAAAATCCAAATAATCGATTTTTGTGATTTAAATCAATAAATTTTTTCCAAAACTTGAGTAAACATTATTTAAAAGTTGTGCGACACCGCATACACAAAAATAACTTGAAAAATTATTTCAGTAGTACACCACTGTAGTAGGCTACAATTGCATATTCAAAAAGATTCAACAGTCAGATTTGTCCTGATTTTTCTGATTTAAAAAAATTTAAATCCGGATTTCATGGATTTAATCAGGATTTTCAGTGATCAATTCCGGATTTCACACTAAGTTTACACTGGTTTTATGAAGTCGGTACCCCCTCGGAAAGTTAACTATAGGATATGGCATCTTACCTTTTCAAAGCCTACGCCGGCCCCTAGCGGTAGCTGCGGCGACTAATACCTCTGGTAATGCTTTGCCTCCGTGCTGCTTCACATGCAGAGCATTAGCGGAGATATTCGTAGCCGGAACTACCGCCAGGGTACGGCGTAAGCTTGCAAGAGGTAAGATACGGTAACTTGAAATATGCAAGTTGGAGAAACTGGACGAATGAACTTCTAAGCAGTGAGCTAATCAATGATGCTAAAATTCATTATGGCTGTCAGCAACAAAAGGTATTAAGGATTCGCGTCAAGATTTCGCCATGTCAAGTAGTGATATCAAATGCCAACTGTCTCACCGGTTTACACTTCAAACGGTAAATGGAGATAATGTGAAAACTACGCATTAATCCTTTTTCACGCTTTTGTCTTGTCCTTTGAACTATAATAATTAATTGGCGGAAGTACGTACCTTGCATTGATATCACGACTTTAAACCACGAAAACTCGCGGGAATCAGTGTCGGAACAAGTACGGAGCAAGCTGACCAAAGATTCCCCCGCCCCCGCCGCCCCTCCTCAATAGAAGAACAATTAAAACAAAATATTGGAAAAAAAATACTTTTTTTTTTTTTGTCATATATCAAGCCCGAAGGCTGCTCGGCTCGCTCCGCCTATTCGCGTTTTCGTTTAAATTCATCCGTTATTCTGCATTCTGATTCTTTTATGTACTGTGGAGGGCACTTGCAGGGCCCCTCGTAAGCTAGGGCCCGTGTTCAGCTGAACACCCACTAAAACCAAGCGAATGACGTTCTTTAAACAGCAGTATAGCTTAAACGGCATGCCAATTTCTACATATTTTGGTTACGCCAATAGATCGCCGATTCAAAATTGTCAGATACTTGCCAAAAAAATTACTGAGTGTGGTGGTAACATAACAAACCCAGGACTGATAATTTGTCAACTTGATCGCGGATGCGCAGAAGTTCTGCGCGCACGAACTGACGTCACGTTAGCGGTTTAGTTATGGAGGTTAGGTTGGCAGATGACGACTGATCCGTTGGCGAAATATTGGTAAGATTCCGCCAACTCAAGATTTGTTGACGGAGTTACCTAAGCATTTCACGCAGCTTGAATGTAAGTTAGGCCTCTGAGAGTTAATCTTGAAAAGCACCAATATGAATTTAGCCAATTAATGCACGAAAATACATTAAAACTCGAAGTTTGCTTCATTTTAGAGTCAGTCGTGGTCAAGGGCAAAGTTAAATATTAATAACCCTCAACAAGCGGCTACAGCGACTACCTTGTTGCAGCCGGTTTTCTGTAGGCTACACTTCCGCCACTTTCGAGAATGTTGAGGTGCACACCTCTGTCACGCACTGAAGCAGTGCTCTCTGTTGTGTCATCTAAAATTAGTGACCATCACAATTGCCGGTTAAAAATGCTAGCTTTTAGGCCTAGTTTTAGATTTTAGGCGTAGGCCTAATTGTCAGCTTTTAGACCAAATTTTTTGCCTGCCGTTTTAATTTCGTAAGTATAGCAGCTAACGGAGAATTGGGTCCGAGAATTGTTTGCATTCATCCATGCAACACAGTGTCGAGACTGTTTTAAATGAAGCTAGTGTGTGTCGTTAACGAAAGCCCTTTGTTTTTTTACGGTTGCGTGTTTTCCTGCAGTGCTTACATGCGACGATCAAATGTTATTTCATTGCGCTACGTCGAGAGAGCCTGTTAGTTGCAAAGAAGTTTTAATTTTCACTACTTTTAACCTAATTTTTGGTTGCCGAATCGAATGGTGTAAACCGTTTGTCTCTAGAATCTGGCACCGTTCTGGAGTTGAAAAATCCGACGGAAAGACGGATAAAGTCTTTCAGTAGTCTTTTCAGTCGTTTCGGCTGTATACAGAAGATTAAAAGTCGTTAGTCAGGACAGCCAGTAACAATATAAACAAGGGCACAATTACCAAAAGTATATATCTATCCTATTAACAACAAAAATAAGAACCGTAAGGCTTCTTGCCAGTTTTAACAAAAAAAAATAAGAAACCGTAAGGCTTCTTGCCGGTTTTGAGGTCCCCTCTGCTGGCGCTGCAGCCTCGCGTCGCGTGCTTAGCACGCAGTCATCGAGCGCAGCCAGCTGCCGCGATCGCCTGGCGTCGTTTCCGGCATGAAAATACGGCTTGGGCGAGCGTCTGTATCCTCGGGCTAAAGAGAAAATGGTGAAAACGACCAGCTATACCGCAATACAAATACACAAATACATACACACACACACACACAGGCAGACACACGAACACAACAACGCTACAAGCCGGGAACAGGGATTATTATCATTCGAGAGGCCGCATTTGTTGTGGGGGGGCAACAGCGGAACAGAAACAAGATTTTCTCTTTTAACAAGCTGGCTTTTCAGCGAGTCGCAAATCGTCGGCTTCCCGTGTACTCAGAGTAGACGATTCTTTTTTCTTTTTTTTTCAACGGCGAGTACGTTGTAGGTTCGTTGTGTAAACTGTGAAAACGCGACAGAATTAAAGGGGAAATTCGTGAGGACTTACGCTAATTTTACAGGCGTTTTCCACTCTCTTGAATACGAAAATAATAATTTACATTTAAAATAATCTCGACGCCGTATTGCGTGGATGAATGCAAACAATTCTCGAACCCAGTTCTCCGTTAGCTGCTTCTTACGAAATTAAAATGGCAGGTAACAATTAGGCCTAAAATCTGACAATTAGGCCAATGCCTAAAAATCTCAAACTATGCCTAAAAAAAACACAGCATTTTATACTATAAAAAGAAGAACCTGAGATTTAGCAATTTTAGTACAATTTTTTGTCACGAGATGTCGCTGTTAGTCAAGTGTGTTTACTGATTTGACTTGTGTGCGTGTATTAAAAAAAATTTCCTGAAAAGAACTGAAACTTGATGACAAAAGGTAAAAAATCTAACATCAGAAAAATTGCACGAGTTATGCTATTTAAACTGTAGTTTGCTAACACCGCCATCTAGTGTCAAGAAATGTTACTAATATTAGTAAATCTCAAATTCGTTCTTTTTAATGTATAAAATGCTGTATGCGACGAATTTTAGCTGTTCATTTTTTATTTAAGAAAGTTAAAAAATTCGTTATAATAATTGCATTCGTTTTAATTGCATTTTAAAGCCGTTGAATGCTAGTGTACAGTGAAACTTTCGTTTCTTCAAGCTTCCACGTAACAGGTACCGTATCACTTAGTCAAAACATTGTTTAATTTTAATTTAACCACAAGCAATAAACACTTGTTTTACACGCATTGTTAAATAAACGCTTCTGTTTTAGGATAAAAACACTAATCGTTTTAAACATTTTGGTTGCTGCACGTGTTTTAAGTATGTGTTTAGTATAAAATGTTACAAACTGAACGCTAGTGTTTTCAGTTTCAACGTATTTCACGCCTGAACACTAGCCTATTTTAAATGCTAACGTTTTGGCGGTTTCTTCTCTGCCCATGCTATTGTAAAACGCCTTGTGTTTTTCAGCTAAACAGTTGTAAAAATATTTTTAGCTGTAGCTAAACGGTGTTTGTTTAAAAGCACATATTTGATGTGTACTTACAATCCCTGTGTTTTCTCGTAAGCGCACAATAAGACGCCGACAATACAGCACATATCATACGCACACATATCAGTTACATAGCCTATACTAAAAGAATTCAACACGAATGTGCAGAGTTGACCATAACCTTTGTACAGGGATCTGTACCAGTAAAACGGAAAACCGGGACCATGAGAATGAACACACGGGATTCTTAACCTTGCATACATATACTGTAGGGGATAATTAGTGCGTCCGGGAGCCGCCCCAATGCCAACCCCACAGTTAAGGGACAAGCTCTAAAATGTGCCGTGGTGGTAGTCAAGGGGTTGCTGGAATTCCAAATTTACCTTAACTGATGGATCAAGGCTAGAAGTCGTGGTTCAGTTTTGGTGTTGGTTTAATTTAACATTTGAGCGATAGTGTGCTCTGGCTCGCCTGAAATTCTTGGGCGACACTAACCTCGGCTTAAGGCCTTAAATGGAACGTCAACGGCATTAGGCTTACTTGGGGAAATTTAGATTTATAAGTTTCGGGAAAATTTGGTTAAGTTGGTGACTGCTAAACTAAGTAGCAACGGGGTTGCAGTTGTGAACTAGCAACAGGATGGGTCAAGTTTGAATTTAAGTTGGTGATAGGGGAAATTGGGGAAAAATTCTAATTTTAGAGCCGAAATTACCTTTAGATGCGGGAGTTGGAGAGTTGGAGGCGGAATGGAATTTTAGGTTAATAGCTAATTGTTAGGAGCACCCGGCGGATGATGAAGCGAGCTCGAGCGTTACAATTGATTGCATTACGTACAGACAAATCATAGTTATGTTTTGTTACAACAATTGATCAAATATAGATTATTTAAACTAACAATTGAGTATTAATTTTGACAATGGCACATTACAATTTGACGTCAGGTGGACTTCGGGCTTGGCAGCTTTCACAAATGACGTCGGCGTGACCTTGCTGGGGTGGTAAAATTCCAACGTTGAAATCCGGAATTAAACTCGCAACAATACATTAGTAAGAGGTATGGTATACGTTGGCTTCCCGAACAGCAAGCAATATTAGGGATCGTAAATAAATAAATAATAATTTATTTTAATAATTGTTAATAAATGATCAAATAAATGTTCAATAAATAAATACAGATGCAAGCCTATTTACGTTGCCTTTTGGACTTGCATGTCAGACTGCCGGAGCGGGGAATCAAACCCACGACCTCTGAAACCAAAGGCCCGAGGTCCTATCGCTGAGCAATACTGACACGGCTTGTTCAATAAATAAATGTTCGAGAAATGTTCAATTAAATTTTAATAAATGTCCAAAATAAATTTTATTAAATGTTCAAACATTCGCTTTGTTTCCGCTGCCTCACGTAAATCTTAGCTCGTATTTGATCAATGAATAGTTGATCCACGTTGTCATTCAATACCTTCGCCATGCGGAGATGCTGAAAACAAAACAAAAATGCACACACAAAAAAACGGATTATATTACTCCAGAATAACTGATGCACCAACTTCTTTTATTTCCCCCCCCCCCCCCCCACGCTACCAAGACAATAGGTTATGCACGTCCGTCTGCATCCCCAATGAAGGTTTAAATAGAAAACGCGGACTAAAACGTAAGCTAGAAAACGCGGACTAATATGTAAGCTACGTTGTTGTACAGATGACGACATAAAATATAAAGTTGAGTCTACTTAATAGAGCGTTTTAATCGACAAAACGGGGTGAGGAAAGTTGGAAACTTGATTTCCTTGTGGACGCTACCTGTATTCTTAGTAGACGCATCAATATTTTGTAGAACGTTGAGTGATCAATTTATTTCCAATTAATATTTTATTGAATAGTTAACTTTTCTTTGTTAAGGGTGGAGGCACACTTGCAGTGCGTGATTCTCGTATATTCTCGCATTTTGTGTGACATTAATCAATATAAAATACACAAAACGATTCGTGCACTAAATCCCTCATTCGTAGCAACCTGAATGTAGCCTAATCGAAAAATAGCCATTTTCATACGCAGTGACGAAGAAAAAAAACTTTACAAATCAGCGTCAAGTATGAGGGCGTTGGTATGCGTGCGAATTTAAACGGTTTTCTGTTGTCAGACTAATCAAAAAAATGTTAACCGCAATAAATGATGTTTCAGGTTGCATTATATCGGTTAATACGTTAATAAAATATGCATTTTCTCATCGACTGGAGGTCGCTTTACCGTCGTTTACATTACCAGAATTACCTCTTGTGAATACACAGAAAAAAAGAAAAAAATCTTCCAAGTTTCGATCCTTCCTGAGTGACAAACGTGTGGACACCAATAGCAAAGCTTTAATTTTCGACCTACGCATGTTATAGCACCTTTCTCAAAAGTTGTTGCATTTTAACTGCTGTACTTTCTGTAGTTCTGTTGTGGACAAGCCTAAACTGTATAGTTTTAATAGTCTTTGCTGTCGGTTTATTGCGAAATAAGACTCGACAGGTCGGGGTTGGGGATTGGAAAAAAATGTTGGGGGGGGGGGGAAGGGTCATCTCCAGTGTGCTTGTGGATATCTGTATCCGCGATAACCTTTGGATCCATTAAAAAATTCTTTTCAAGTTTTCTACTTGAATTGTAGGCCCTAAGTCTGTATTTGAGTTCACACTCAATAAAATTAGGAAAGATGTTTCGAGGATTCTGACGCTCACATCTCACATTACCCAGATATTTACCATTATTTATGGTAAAAACATTTGACTACACAGCAGTAAGGTTTCACGTGGGCTAAACAGTGCAGTAACACCACAGTATCTAAAACCTTACAGGAAAGTTTATTGTGTTCCGTTGCTGTTTTGCCTTCGGATCAGTTAAACCTTACCTAAATCAGCAAACGAGTTCGTTTTTGTTTTCTATTCGTTTTATCATTCTAACTGCCCTCTCTGGAGACTTCAAGGGTTGGTCTTTCTTTAATAATAGTTTAGATAGTTTGGTGTAATGTGGGTTTCTTCAAGGCAACGTTCTAAGACTTATTTCTTTTTTTGTTGTTGTTGTAACTGTTTTCAAGGATTGACGTTTAATATTCGTGTGGTTAGGCCTATTGTAATCTGGTGTAACGTGGGGGTTCTGCAGGACAACGTTCAAGGACCACTTCTTTTTTTTTTGTCGTTGCAGCGGTTTTCTGCAAACTCCGTGTTTTTTTTTTTCATAATCGCATAGGTAAAATCTAATGTAACGTGGAGTTTGTCGTATCTTACACTGTTTTCTGTAGACTTCAAGGGTTGTCTTTTGTCTTTCTTTAATAATCGTAAGGTAGCTGGTGCAACGTGAGGTTCTGTAGGGCAACGTTCTGCGACCACTTCTTTTTTTGTCGGTGTAACTATTTTCTGGGGGATTTCATAGGTTCTTTGGTCTTTTTCTATAATTGCGCAAGTGGTCTGGCATAACGTGGGGTTCTGCAGGGCAATGTTCTGCGACCACTTCTTTTTTTGTCGTTGTAACTGTTTTCTGGAGACTTCAAGAGTTGTCGTTGCTCTTTCCGTAATAATCGTGTATCTGGTGTAACGTAGGGTTCTTCAGGGTAACGCTCTAGGACCGCTTCTTTTTTTCCCCAAACAGACATTTTAGGAAGTTTGCTGTATTACTGGATGACGTCTTGGGTTCGACTCCAAAAAGCAACACCAATCGTATGGGTCTTTGTGGCTTTTTCTTCATGAACTCTTGGTGCCGATTACGTTAGAATGATTTTTTCCCCCTTGTTTGGCGGTAATGAAGTAGTCTTATATTGCATTTGCTGCCCTGCGTCATCTATTTTTCGCGGGTGTTCTGAGTGACACGCGTAGCATATGTGTGGAAACCAAAACAAGAAGAATTTTTTGCTGCTTAACAAAGATCTCATTGTTGGAAAGTTGGGTAATCACCATTTTTTCTTCTTTGTTTTTTTACAGCTTGAAATCGTCTGAACAGCTGATTCCCTGTAAACTGAAGTGACGAAATAGAAAACTGGGTTATCACAGTTTCATGGGTAGTCGAATCATTTTACGCTAAAAAAAAAAAAGAAAATTCCAGCGTTTCAGACGTAATTTGAATTTCTTAGTAAACAATAATGATAAAAAGCACAGCGCATATTATTTAAGCGTGAATTTGATAATTGTGTCAAATGGGTTCGTAAGACATCTGAGCACTCAACACGTGCGCAGAATAACATTGATATTATACTCGAGTGTGCCAGCAACCATTGTTGCTAAGACCATTGTTAGAACAGGGTTGATATGTTTAGTTCGGTACCCCAGGGGGGGGGGGGGGGGCCCATTCCGAGCGTTTTGCATATTGCTATCCCATTGGCTGCTGATTTTGCTGCCTCTGTTGACGTCACAATGCAGCTCAACGGCGTACGCACATGCGCAGAAGTCAAACCGGAGCGGCCTATCTTGGCTCTAGTGTTCGTGCCTCCTGTGACGTCACGTAATGAGCTTGGACTGACCAACCTTACTATATACTATCGTTCCACCAATCTTGGATCAGTGGATAAACGGAAATATGGTAATAACAGGATGTACGTCAGGATCGATTCCGGAGCTGTTGTCAGGATCGAAAATATTGGGCGGGGGGGGGGGGGAGTTCCCAACCAAAATTTTTAGGATGAGGAGGAGGGTCAAAATTAACAACAACAAAGAAAGGAAATACCAAAAAAATTTAGTTTCTTTTAGAAGAAAAACCAAGAGCCACTGGGTTCAGCCTACATTCTACAACACGCACTCCCATTTTCCTTCCGAAATTTTGTTTTCGATATGCCCCTGGTAGCTGCAATGAATCACCATCCTGATTGTCAGCACTGACAAGAACTATAGAGCAGTGACACGTCGTAATATTATTGTATATAACTCTATGGTGGAGCCTTAATGGGTTAGCTGCAAGGGGCACTGCAGAGAGAAACAGAAGGGCCTCATACTGAAGCCGATGCTGTGAAGAGTGAGTTCTTAGACCTAAAACGAGCGATTTTTGTTGTTGGAGAAAACAACGTTATTTTAAGCCTAAGAAATCCGCTCTTCCCGGTTGTTTCCCCTCCATTTTTATGTCGTGCACCTTGCAATTATGCCTCCAAAACCCATACTGCTGCCAATATGGCGGCGAATGTCACTGCTCTGTAGGATGGCATGACAAAACAAATTTTAAATTTTCGTGATAATCGATAATATCTCGATAAAACAAAATTTGAGGCTCTGGAATAACTGTTTTAATTTTGTTAATTAAAAAAAAAAACCATGGCTGAAGCCCCCAGTGCAACCTTCACAAATGTGAACTGTGTGGCTCGCTCACCATTTGGCCAGGAGACATGAAAATATATATACTTGCCATTGTCCATTGTTTCCTCACCATGTAGAAACAATTTAGCAGTTGTGCTACAACTTTTATGCTCAAATATTGTTTGCATTAAAATAACTCTCCGCGATGTGGTCATCGTGGAGAGTTAGTTTAATGCAAACAATATTGTGGCTGAGTTGTGAAAGAGCTCACCCTGGTTGCTGGAGGTTTGCGGATCTGTTTGAACCCCTGGAAAGGGGACCTTGGCAAAGTCCCCGCCAGGGCTGACGGCCAGGGTAGCGTGAGAGGCTACCATGCTCCTTCAGCGGCTATGGGATGTATTCTCTGGCTAATTCTGGACAATCCTTCGGCCCCGACGATGATCGGAGGTTTCCCGGATCGAATCCCCGGGCTGGCACCACCTCCCTTTACCAGATTTTTTCTTCTTTAAAAAAAATCTAGTAATGTTCAAAATTGAGCCGGTTCAGCCATACAAGCATTAATTGCTTCGGCTGAACATAGGGCTATTAAATTCTAAAAATTCTATATTTTAATTAGATACAGTTGTTAGCAACAGTATATCACACTTGGTTGGAGAGCCCTTGTTATTCCACACTCCGGTTGTTTCTAGCTATTATGGTTTCCAAGATATGACAATTTTAGCATCCGGGTCGACACGACAATTCCATGAATCAGAAAAAGCGCGATACGATAATCGGCGAAAATTTTTATCGCGATATTATCTAATTATCGTGTAACAGGGACTATGTTCGGTTCTGGTCTTGATTTAAGTCCCCTGTTACGTATTCTTAAACGTTTTTCAAGTCCCGTTACGCATTTAAAGAATTGTGAGAATGTTGAGCTATGCAGGGTGGACCACAAAAAACTGACGACCCAACATTTTCTACGTCCAACTTTTCTAGTTAGAACCCCTCAGAACCAAGCCAGGAGAGAACAGAATCAAATTAATGAAAGGCCGGGAAGATTTCTGTCCTCTCCTGGTTCTGAGAGGTGCTGACTAGAAAAGTTGGACTTGGAAAATGTTGGGTCGTTTTGTGTTGGGTGTTTTGTGGACCCCACCCTGCATTTAGAACTTGTTATTCACTAAAAAAAATCTGCGTTCTACGTCTTTCCGTCCCCAATTAGAAAAAAAGATTCTTTTAGGGTTACTTTAATATTTGAAATGATTTTTTTCTTCACTCATCCTCAAATGCTTTTGTATAACACCCGATGCCACCACGCCTTGCCTTTCTGTAAAACCTGCGTGCACTGATTATAACGTTGTCACACTGCAAGTCAATGAATCCCAGGTTTGGGTTTTGTCGTCTAGCTTGGGTCTGTGCCTGTATGTGTTTATGTGTGCATAAGCTCCACACGCGTGCAACGGCGCAAAATAAAAATGCGGCTGGTGTGAAGCCAATAATCAATAACAGTAGCGTGAACAAGAGAACAGGAAAAAAAGAGAATTTTTTTTTTTTTTTTTGCTTTTGGACTGAAGAAAGGTGTCAATGGTCCTTTATAATAACAGTAATAATGGAATAATAGGAGCTTGTTGCAATAAGCGTGATGTTAGCAGCGATGAAATATGGGCATTTTTTTGTTGATGGTGTAAGTGTGTTTTTCCTTTCTGGAGACTTCAAGGTTTGTAGCTGATCGTTCTTCAATAATCTTTGGGGACGGTAATGGGAGTCTGGTAAAATGGGGTTCTGCAAGACAACATTCTGGGAACACTTCTTTTTTATTTCCCAAATTGAACCTAAGGATATGTGATGTAATATCAGATAGCTTCTTGAATTTGATGCGTAGCCATGGTGGTTCTTTCTTTGCTATTCCGAACTGATCGGCGTTTGGGTAAAGTGGGGGTACTGCAGGGCAACGTTCTGGGATCATTTCTTTTTCCTAAATTGGCTGTATGACTGTACGAAGTCTTGGGCCAGACGCAAATTGAGGTTCTTAACTGATCGGTGGCTTGGTGACCTGCGTGTGTAGAAGACAACTTTCTTGGATCATTGCTTTGTTACAAAATAGGAATTCAGGCCAGAATAGAATAAGGGCAATGTTCTGGGAACATTTTTTTAAAAATAAGAATTTAGGATGTGTTTTGTGTTACTGCACAAAATCATGGTTTCGATGTGAACCTGAGGGTTTTGATGGTCTTTTCTTCAATGCTACTGACTGGTCGGCTGATATGGGGTAACTGCTTCAATTGCACTCCCTTTAAAATCGATAAGCCTACCTAACTGAAGAAAAACAACGTGATATTTATCTATCTTTGTACTATGTCTTTGTCGAGGAGTTACTAATGTAAGGTTTGGCCGTATCTCCATTCGAACACCTAATGGCAGTTATTAAGTAATTATCAGCAATTACGGGTCATTACCCCGTTCGACGAGCAAGAACTTTTGGAAACATTTGCCAGCCTTCAAACACCGTAAGAAGCAACAACTTTCCACGTGGACTGACGTTCCACTCTTTGCAACTTGTAACTTGGCTTTTGGCGGGAAGCTTGTTATAAAATGGAAAGAACGTTTTCCCGCCAGAGAGACTCGCAAAAGGTAGCTACAAGCGGCAGAGATGCTCTTTGTCGTTTTGTAGGACAAATTCAAGTTGATCGACGTCACGCTGTAAATAATTCTTGTTGTAAATTTTGCTGAAGGAGACGAAGTAAATAGGATCATTTTGTTTGCAAGCGTGAGTCGACCCATTGAATTTATAATGGTGGCAGCAGTGGAGACTAACCTACGTGCCCTTCAACTCCAAGAAGTATTTTTTTTACCTCCACGTTCGAAGTTAAAATGGTGTTTGGCACCTTCGTTGCCTCTACCCATTGAATTTATACTAACTTCAGAAAATGTTGGACAGAGATTTCCAATGATTTCCAATGATTTCCCTGCAATTTCCAGGGACTTCACGTACACTTATTGAAAGCATTTGTTTTGCACTCTGCGGCAGTGCCGTGAGTTCAAAGCAGAGGTCCGGAGTCAGATTTCCAGGGATTTCAAACGATTTCCATGCGATTTCCACTGAGGATTTTAACGATTGCCAGAATAGGAATTTCTAAAGATCCTAGGGATTTCTAATCAGTGTATACAGGAATTTCCTACTATAAGCAACCCCTCTGTCTTCGCAGGATCTGTATGTACTGAAACATGTGTATATTACCTTCATTTCATTCTGATTTGTAGCAGATTGTGTTAATGCTTGCTTTGACATTGGGACGTATAGCATTTACATTTTTATGTCGTGTCGTCATTGTGATGTTGTCAACTAGAATTCATTAATAAGTGAATTCACTATCACAAACCAAGACATAACGTTTTACATCACTATTGTTTAGAATCACAAAGATGACAAGTTGAAAGGTGCTTTTAATTTATGTTTTTAGTTTATGCACTGCGCATTTTTTGGATACACTTTAAACCGACAGGATGAATTTACAAACTACCTCAGATAAAATTCACCTTTCGTTATACATTTCTGTGGTACGTTTCGAAGGGGGGAGGGCCTTCACACGTTGAAGGCAATGTCACAAAGTACCCGTAAGTTATGCAGATTTATATGACAGGCAGTAAATATCAAGCCAATGACATCTTCATTTAATTTCAAATGAGTATTTTAGAATAACAAATCAATAAAGAGCCGTAGCATGCATTGCGCGATCGAGGTTTCAAGTACTTGGATATGCAAGCGTTTAATTATTAAGGCAACTGGCTGGAGGGGATCTTGTTTCAAAGCAATTTGCCACTGCGACTGCTACTCCAGCAATTCTGTAATGAACAAATAAAAAGTATGGGCTCAAGAACAGACTGTTGAGGAACACCAGAAAAGTGAAAAATGAGGCC
>JAHWFP010109205.1:691-20131 GCA_023313725.1 Lithobius niger | reverse complement strand
GACAATATTGGTGCTGTAAATCTGTAATGCACAAATAAAAAGAGTGGGTCCAAGAACAGACTCTCGAGGAACACCAGCAAGTGAAAATAATGGTGCTACGAATCTGTAATGTACAAATAAAAAGAGTGGGTCCATGAACAGATTCTTGAGGAACACCAGAAAGTGAGAATATTGGTGGTGTAAATCTGTAATGCACAAATAAAAAGAGTGGGTCCAAGAACAGATTCTTGAGGAACACCAGAGAGTGAGAATAATGGTGCTACGAATCTGTAATGCACAGATAAAAAGAGTGGGTCCAAGAACAGACTCTGGAGGAACACCGAAAACCGAATAATTTTTTTTCTGGGAACTATGGCACTTTAACTCTTACCATTAAGATATTCTCCGTTCTTAACGACATTAAAGCTCTCACCTTTAATGCATTCAGCAGCATCATTTCTTAACTCCAGCGCATTATTGAAACTGACCTCAGATGCTCCACGCTTGGTAAAGCTCTAATTTATTAATACGAGTTCATCTGACCAATGCTGATAAAAAAAAATTGAAAGGCAAAAGATAGTTCTTATCTTGCCATAATGACTGAACGTGGTGACAGCTCATTTAACACTGAAAATTGTTGATATCGATGCGCATGGCTGGGTACTCCTTGGCGCCGCAGATCAACTGCTCAATTTTAAGATTTAAGATGTTGTATGAGAACGCAATTGTGGGGTTGGTTGCTCCACGAGGTTGGGAGTATTTTTCTTTTCTTTTTTTTCCCGTTTTTTTTTTCCTATTCGTTTTCTCTGTTTAAATACCTTCAGGTTTTTCGATGCAGTTCTCCTCTCGGTGTGTGGCTGACTGGGCGCCTGAACTTGTGTGGGTTGCTTGCCGCTGTTTGGCTCGGTGCGTTCGTCAGATTCTCATGGGGGTTACGCAGACACGAGACGGTGGGTGACTGCGTTCCCCGGCTGCTCGGCGGCGGGTTCCCGCGCGGTATACCCCGAGGGCAACCCGGCTTGGCGGTCGCGAAGTGCGCGTTCGAGAATCCATTGTTTTAAAGGGTGATACGTGCTGTACTTCTAAACGGAAATTTAGACGGAGGCGGTTTACCCCTAAAGGCATTTTTGGCCATTTCTAAATATAAAAGTAACATACGCAAACCGTTGCGTTTTTGGTACGGTATTTTATGCAATGTTCGGAAAGAATGGTGTATTTTTTCATTTTTAGTGCCATTTCTTGCTACTGGACGCCGCTGTTAGCCAACTGTGTGAACAGCGAACCTAACGGCTGATTAAACAACTAACATGTTTTTTTTTTTTTTTAGCTGTATTATTTTAAGTTTGAGATCAAATGTTTTCGGTATGAAGACTGTAATAAAATATATAAATTAAGTAATTTAACACGATTGCTGGACAGCGACATCCAGTGGAGAGAAATGGTACTAAAAAGGAAAATTCGAATTATTCTGTGATGTTGCATAAAACGCACTGTGCATCGGTTTTTAATTGTTTTTTTTTTTTTGTACTTGAGAGGCATGTTTCTTTAAAATGCAACTGGATTCCCCTTGTTTGGACTGAGCTCTTTCCTCATCTGTATGTAGATCAGTGGCGTAGACACAGGGGGGCTGGGGTAGAGGGGGGGGGGATGCGTAGAACACAGACTCTTAGCAAAATAAGTTTGACCTAGCATAAAACTTACCAAAAGTTTGCCCTTACCCTCTTGCGGGCATGGATTGCGCAAGCAAATGATGTACACAATACCACTTTGAATTTGTTGTTTGTATACAATACCACAATACCACTTTGTGGGAAATAGGTACAACCTTTAAAAAACAGTTGCGTTTTATGAGACGGGAAATGTGAAACATGTAATAGTATCGAACCAGTAATATGTTGAAGCAAAACTCAAATAGTCAATTTGAAGAAGGTTACGTTATTTTATTCATGTAAGCAGCGTTTTCTAAATGTGTTTTGTTGTTGACTTGTCAGATTATGCTTTGTTCTTGGTTGATAACGAGACATAGCATGCTACGTCTCATTATCAAGCAGAAACAAAAGCCTAAATGTGTTTTGTGGTTGACTCGTGAGCTTAGGCTTTGTTTTTGCTGGATAACAAGACGCTACGTCTCCTTATCCAGCAAAAACACTAAGCCTAGTGTTTTGTTGTAGACTCGTGAGCTTAGGCTTTGTTTTTGCTGGATAACAAGATGTAGCATGCTATGTCTCGTTATCAAGCAGAAACACTAAGCCTAAATGTGTTTTGTTGTTGACTCGTGAGCTTAGGCTTTGTTTCTGCATGATAACGAGACATAGCATCGTGCCACATTTACCGCCATACCATTTTTGTGCCATGTCACATCCAACCCTTACGTACTGTTCAAGTCACAGCTCTGCCGGAATGGAATGGTTAAAGCACTAGTTCTCCAGCTGAACCTTGGGGAACACCAAAATCAGCCTACTGCGCGTTACAAATAAGCCTATGTACCTTTGGTTAACAACAACAATAAAAAAAACCCATCGAAAATGTAACAGTTTCATGCCACTACTTACTTATCGTCTCATTGTCTGTACGTCGCGTATCTAACACGTCGAGTCGTTCTTGCCCTCTTGCCTTCACATGCAGCCTTTTTCCCGCCAATTTGTACAAACCACACTTCACACTGCCTTTTCATTTCGTCTACACTCTACACGCCATCTTTATTTCCTCGTCGTCCTGCCACTTTTCGTGCCATAGGCTACTTGTAACATCAGTCATTCCATCGTATTTCAGTGTATGTCAAAGCTGTGCCGTACTGCATTGGTAAAAATATTGGCCGTAATGCAGAACCCTGAGGAACACCAAGTTTCATTTCACTATCATAGTCTTTAATATACTCATTGTCTGTCCTTCGCGTAACCAACATCTCGCGTCGTTATTGCCATCTTGTACACATCCAGCCTTTTCCCTGCAATAGGTACAAACAACACTTCACACTTCCTTTCCATTTCGTCTTCATGCCATTTACCCTCGTCGTCCAGCCACCTTTCGTGTCATAGGCAACGTATCACATCACTCATGCCACCGTGTGTCAATGTGTGTCACAGCTCTGCCGTACTGCATTGGTAAAAGTATTGGCCCTAATGCAGAACCTTGAGGAACACCAAGTTTCATTTCTCTATCATAGTCTTTAATATACTCATTGTCGGTACTAAGCGTAACACATCTCGCGTCGTTATTGCCATCTTCTACACATGCAGCCTTTTCCCTGCCAATACGTAAAAACTACACTTCCATTACCCTTCCATTTCGTCTACATGCCATCTACCCTCGTCGTCCAGCCACCTTTCGTGTCACAGGCTACGTATCACATCACTCATGCCATCGTGTGTCAGTGTATGTCAACACTCTGCCGTACTGCATTGGTAAAAGTATTGGCCCTAATGCAGACCCTTGAGGAACACCACATCAATAGATTGCGCGACGCAATTTATGCATTACTTACGCCTTCGTTAAAAAAAAAAAGGTACATCGACGTTGTATCATTCTATTACGCTGTTTACTCTTAGCATATATAACAGTTTTTTGTTTCCACTGTGTGTTACGAATCTAGTCATTGCGTGCAAGTAAAGCGTGCATTAATCATGTATTGGGAGGAGTCGCGATGAAGATTTCACGCACAAGAGTCTGGTCAAGAGCTATTATTACAAGCTTTTAAAGTTGTAAGCATTTTTTGTCCCCACTGGTATACCATTTATAAGCAAGTTATCACACTGTAACGCTGTCAGCACAACGTTATTGATAGGAGTTATAGGTAGGATCAATCAATATAGCTGAGCTTGCTATTTTTTTAAGGTTTTAAGGCTTAACGAAGGCTTAATGGTCCAACGAAATCATTATCAATTAATGTAACAAGTGCTGAAGGCTTAAACGGTACGTCAACTCGTACGTACACATTAGACTAGTCAATTTCCTGCCCATACCTTAGTGGAGGGTTAGGCCTATACAGAACGGACAAAAAGCTAACCTTCAGCAATGTTGGTCGCTTCTCGCCAGATGGCGAGAGAAATTGGCATTTGGCGATTTCGTTTTGAGCGTTATTCATGGCGACTGCAGTAAATATTTTCGTATCTCAGGAACGGTAATAGCTAGAAATGAACGGTTTGCTGCATTGGTTTCAGAATTGCAGGGACTAGACTCTGAACAAATAATCTTTCAGTTCAGGGGCAAATATCTTTCCAAATTGGAGAGGAAACATTAAGCCTAAAATTACCCTAAAAATTGGGTCAATTTTTTTTTCCCCACATGGCGAGTAGAATACGGATGTTGGCGAGCTGATTTTAATGTTCACCAGCCACGTTGCGGGTTTTATTTCACATTCGTGGAGGTTTTCCCAACGTGCAACGCGAGCTTTGTGACGGGGCAAGGGAGACCCGAGCAAAGCGAGCAAGGCACCCCAGTGGTCAGCATTCCCGAGAAACGTAGATTCGAATCACGTGACTCATGGGGCTAGAAAAAAAATGCATCCAATATAGTATGGGCAGCAAGGGTAAATTATTTTTATAGCCTATATAGCAGTATTACAGTGCGAATTGAAATCAGTTTAAACGTCGATTCATGCAGCTTGTACATTTTTATTTGCCTACCGTTAGGTAATCCCATATAACATATATACATATATTAACAATGACCTGCCATAAACAGGCAACGGAAATAGACCTTCCAAAAATATAGAAATAAACACAGGGCAAATAAAAAATTAACCAAAATTCAAATTAACCTTGGTAAAGCCCCCCAGCCAGGACTGCCGGCCAGGGTAGCGTGAGAGGCTACCATGCTCCGTCAACGGCTATGGGATGTATTCTGGCTAACTCTGGACAATCTTTCGGCCCTGATGATGATCGGAGGTTTCCCGGATCGAATCCCCGGGCTGGCACCTCCATTTACCGGATTTCTTCTCCTCTAAAAAAAAATCTGGTCATGTTCAAAATTGAGCCGGTTCAGCCATACAAGCATTAATTGCTTCGGCTGACATAAGGCTCGTCAAAATTTAAAAAAAAAATCAATAAAATAAAAAAATCATTCGATATTTTTAAAATAGTACCCTCTTCAAGTCGAATGTTTTCTATTTTATTTTTTTTTATAAAATGTAAGTCTCGAATGGGTAGATAGTAGAAACGCCATAATTTGTTAACAAGGTCTTGAAATTAAAAATAGTGAGACATATTAGCCAGACACCCAGGTTACTAATTTTAACACAGCTAAACGCTTTCGGCTAATAGCTTTTAGCCGTGTTATGACGGCTAAAATGAGAGATAAAAACTAACCACAATAAACATCTTTGGTAGCAATAAAATGGTACAGCAAATGTTGGTATGTGTATGGAATTTGGGAAAGTGTATTAACACTTTAGCCTATAGCTATGAGGAGCGTTTATTGTTGCCCGATTTGGGAGGTGGGGGTTTGAGGCTTAATGGCGCGTCGACAGCTAGGTCATTAGCGCCAACCTTAGTCACAGTGAAGTGGTCCGGGTTGCCACTGCACCACACATTACTGGAAGCAATATTAAGCAAACCCCAAATCAAGATCTTATCGTATATCTGCACCTTCTGCGAAAATTGAAAAACCCCAAACAGGATGGAATCGTCACCCAATTGATACACTATGCCTGATGGCTCCTCATTAGGCGATAGCACCCGGCTGTATTATAATTAGCAGTGCGTCTTTATGACTAAAACGTCTTATTATTTTGAAACGACATTGTCACAGTCATGGAAGCGAGCGTCAGTTCCGGCGGAAGAGACAACGAGACAGGATGACGTCATCACTTTTGTCTTCCTCGCCCAAGAGTAGGGTGTAGTACTCTCGGTTTGGCCTCAAAAAATTCGAACACCCTTCAGACTGCAATACCCCTTCTCCAGTTCCAAATTCCCCCTTTCCGAGCACCATTCTTTCTGCTACACCCCTATCCCGGATCCGATCCCCCTATCCTCGAAATGAAAATCAAAGCCCCAAGATTAGACAGGGGGATGAGTTTTAAGGGGGGAAGGGGAGTCGGGGGTTGGAGCGGGGAGGAAGAGATGGATAGATTCATGTGAGTTCGTAATTTGGACGATCCAAAAACCACAAATATGCTGCCAACATTACGCCCTCTAAGACTTTTGTAGTCGATTGCTACGCCACCGCCACCATGCTGCAGACACGGACAGACAGCTGATGCGTTAATTAGCGGGCGAACACAATGCAGTTGGGGTAGGGAGGGGGGGGGGGGGAAGGAATAACGTAATTAACGAGCTCGGCTAAATTAGCCGAATTAAGAATGGAGTCGACGCCAAAAAATGCCATTGCTCTGTATGTTCTATTATCTTCCATTTTGTAATTGTCTTCTTTCTTGGGCTCGAGACTGTATTAAATACGAGCCACCGGATTTGGATTAAGCCTATAAGCAGAAATCACGATTTTAACTCATTAATCATGGCATTTGGGGTACGCTGGGGGAAATTTAGAAATGGAATGGCGACGAATTTGCGGGAATTAACATTGGAACGTAGAGGATTGTGTAGTAATTGGTTGTGAGGTGAAAATGAAGTGAAAATGAAGCCGCGGACAGAATTACACGCATTGCACTGACGAAAGACAATGCAATAAATTGTAAAAATATGCCGGGACCTTAATTTTCATATGGTAAACAAACTAACAGCATCATAAATAAGATCCAAATCTCCAGAAGACGGCCGTACGCGTAGAAACCTTCCAGTGATTTACAACTCCGTGTTTGTACGTTATTATTATTATTTTTTTATGTTTTGAAAGTAGATCAAGGTTTTATGATATGACTTTGCCCAAGTTTCTCTTTGCTGGTGCCTGAACAATGGCTACTGAGGATGACCTCTTTGCACTTGTTTGCCAGTTTGATCGGAATCTCAGCAACTATAAAGTGAGCTCTCTTCAGTTGCCAGTCTGTCAGAATTTTCAGGCAACTGTCTATAGTATGAGCACTTTGCAGTAGCCAGTCAAATCAGAATATTCAGACAACTGTAGGATGAGCTCTTTTCCGTTGCCAGTCAGATTAGAATCTTCAGGCAACTACAGCATGAGCTCTTTGTAGTTGGCAATCAGATCAGCTCCTTGCAGTTGCGAGTCAGATCAGAATCTTCAGGCAACTGTCTATAGAAAAAGCTCTTGCAGTTGTCAGTTAAATCAGACTCTTCAGATAAACATACAAGCTGCTCTTTTCAGTTGCCAGCCAGATTAGAAAATTCAAACAACTATAGGATGAGCTCTTTTCTGTTGCCAGTCAGATCAGGCAACCGTCTGTAGAATGAGCTCTTTGCAGTTGTCAGTCAAATCAAAATCTTCAGAGAACTATAGGATGAGCCCTTTGTAGCTAGAAATCAGACCAGCTTTTGCAGTTGCCAGTCAGTTCAGAATATTCGGACAACTACAGGATGAGCTCTTGCAGTTGCCAGTCAGACTGGAATCTTCACGCAGCTATAAGTTGACCTCTTTGCAGTTGCCAGTTAGATCGTAATCTTCAGGTAACTAATATAAACTCTTTGTACTTACCTGTCAGATCAAGATCTTCGGACAACTACAGGACGAGTTCTTTGCAGTTGATATTCAGATCAGAATCTTCAGGCAACAGAACAATTTTTATTAGCTTTAAACCAATTTCAAGTAATGTAATTTGTAATTCATAAAGTTAGAGTTCACCAACAGTGCAGCGATTTCTTTGTGCTTGGAGAGGTACATTAAAGGTACGTAAGATTAAAATTCTTATTTCGAACTCTGAAACCTTCTACTAATAGATGCTGCAGCCTATATGTTCATTGTCTACTGACTGGTTGTACTGACGAACACGCCACCGTCGCTTTATCAATATCCTTGGCAAAGTCGTTTCATGGCGATAATATTGTCTACCCCCCTGATATCATTATACGTCAGATGGGATAGTTTACTGGCCGTGGTTTTAGACCCTTTCCAGCATACGAATCGCTCGCGGCCTACAGTGCAAGGATAACTTTTTTGCCGACACTCCCAAACTGCGGCTTCGCTATACACTGAAGCTTGCGAGGCCGCCGCTATTGGAGCGATCTGGCACCGCCGCCATTAGTCAGCTTAGAGCGGTGCATCGTGGATTAAGTCATCAGTTACATTAAGTAGGGCCGACTCTGCCTCCTCTACTGGGGTACGTCTCTCATTCTCTACCTGAATTAGGCTTAATGTTTGGCTTAATTGAACCGCATTAGAGACCGTCTTGGCGGCTAAACTGTTTCCAAGTTGGGGATAGGAATAAATAAATGCCTTTACCACCCACCCTCAAATCCCTCTGCTCCCCCCTATACCTCCCTCCATCTTGGATTCAATGGCTTCCTTTTCTTCGCCGGATGAGGACTCGTTGAAGTTAATTGGCGGATCGCAGAGACGCGGTTTGGTAAATAAATACAAGGAAGGGATTCGTGGTGAATGAGAGAGAGGGGGGAGCGAGAGGGGGACAGAGACAAATGGGGTTTAGAAAAATAAGGCCATTCACGGTATCGTAGTGAGTACAACTCTGCTAAAGACGTAGAAGAAATTATGCAAATTTGCCGACGTTACGTCGACGTCTTGGGGGCCCGCTCCTATAAAAATGGCTACACAAGCCAAATAAACAAACACCCGTCGTAGCATCCGGGGACATACTTCACATTACCGTGTTACTATTTGTTGATGCTTTCCGTAGCTTCTCGTCGTTTCTTGGTTTTTTTTTTATTAATTTGTAGAAAAGTACACAACTACCGACGGTTGAATCATAACTATATGCTATCAAACTTTCTGTTTATCGGTCTAGCCAGGCGATTTCTTTCGAACAGTTTATCAGATCTGGTTCGAGCTTGTGCTGGTGGGGTGTCCGTTAGCCAGACACGCCTTTCCAGTAACATAAATTCTGTTTTAAATCAAAGGCTCATTAAACTTGCGATAATAAGCATGTTTTAGCTGTGTAAAAACGTGGTAGTATATATTAGATAGGTATCGGAGAGCTGATCGGCAAAATGTTTGAGTAATATTTGGGATCGGATCGGTTCAAATCGGCATCGGTCCATCCATAATCTCGCCTAAAATCTTACTTTAACCAATTTGAATCCTTGGTTTGACCCTATTGGGGTCCACTTCTTTTTTTTCTGCTGCTAAAAACCTCAGTTGCGGTTCAAAATTAAGCCGGTTTGCTTCTTTCAGAAGGCTTGAGGCGAAATACAAATTATAACAAAAAACAAAACTGGGTAAAAGGGACCGCCAAGTTCCGAAAGGCCCTTCAAAGAAGTGTTATCAACACACCAAAACGTTCGCCAAGTCAATCGCTCCGACTCATAGTTCGAAGGTTAAATGAAAAGTAGAACCTTGCTGCTTTCGGTTGCAATGCTTTTAAGTTTTCATTAAACGTCCAAAGTATTATTCGGTGCGATTAAGTTGGCGAATGTTTTGGTGTGTTGATATCACTCCTTTGAAGGGCCAAACCATTAAAAAGTTAAAATTATGAAGAAAACAATGTGTCGCTTCAAATGCAAAAAGTAGAGAGAGGTTTTTTTTGTTCATAAGAGATGCGAAATGCACCATCAACGATTCTGTTTCAGACATTTTTCGTCTTGCGGTTGAAGCGAGCGGCCATCTTGAAAAGGAATGCCCCGGCGCTCCCGCTCGTGATGTTTGTTGCATGAAAAATTAATCGTGTTGATCTTCCACACTTTCCTTAAAGAAATCATTCATTAGTAATCAGATTTGTCCTCGTTTGTTTGCGAACAAATCGATAACTTAAAGCTGTATGCAAAATGGGCTTAGATTTTTGGGCCAAATGTGGACTGGTTTATCACAGCGTAGGGGTTGATCAAAAAAATTATTATTTTTTTTTTTAATATCAACTCGTAATATCGCGGAATCGTTGGTCTTCCACCTCCTAATCACTATCCCAAAAGAAAAAAAAATGTAAATTTTTTTTTAGAGGTGCCCACCTGGACCTAAAGTTTAACATTATAAGTCAATGGAAAAAATCGCTATTTCTGAAAAAATGAATTTTGACTCTTTTAAAATACAGCTGTTGACATTACCTCATTTGGTGCTCTCAGTGTCCACTAAAAAAAGGCAGTATTAAATTTGAAAAATATTTTTTCGCTTAAATTTATTTTAATTTATGGCGTAGAATTGACAAAAAATGCTTCCCCCCCCCTTATTTTTGTGGCAAATAATCGCGTTGTTTTCTAGAAGAAAAAAACAATTGTTTCTGATTTTGGCTTCAGTTAGTGGTCTTTGATAGTGCAAAATAAGATAATGTAAAAAGCTGAATTTTAAACTAGTCAAAAATCATTCTGACGGAGTTAGCGATTTTCCCCATTGACTTATAACTATTGCGAAGCAGTTATGGGGTTGGCAACCCTACAAATTCTTGCAATTGTTAGTCTTTAGGCCTCCTAATATTTAGCAACACTCATGGTTGTGTTGCAGTGGCTCTATCCTTCGCCCCGGTCACTCTACTGACGTCGACCCACGCTTCATAGTTTAATTGATTTCATCCTAATTAGTTTGCCAGATGGAACTTTGACGTCATCAATAGTTTTCAGAACAATTTTTCGCGACGGTATTTGAGGATCAAAAATTCAAGCTGCAGCAATGACAACAGGACTTCTCGAAGCGCAATTTAATTAGTTTTCATTTGGCGCTACACTCATCTTTGTAGGTGCCTTGGTTCCAGAGGAGTAGAAATACACGTACGTTTTAGATTCCGTCATAAAATCCTGCTAGAACAATTATTACCACTAGTAGTATTACCACAAGACCCTACCTTAATAGCGATAATTTTTTAAGCGTTCCATTCCTATACCTAAACAAAATAACCACGCGAGCACTTGCGCGAGGTGTTTTTATCAACTGAGGAATGCAACTAGGGAAGGGAGCGAGAAAAATTATCTATCGAATGGTAGCCTATTTGCAGCGATAATACCAAGTTGCATTAAAAACAAGATGGCGGGACCAAGGTAAACATTTTATCGATAATACCATATGTGGCCATTCAGTGGTATTGCCATTGGTAATACCACGCTGCATTAAAAACAACATGGAGGGACCAAGGCGAAAATTGTATCTATACTACCATATGTGGCCAATGCCACGTCGCAGAAAAAACAAGATGGAGAGATCAAAGCGAAAATTTTATTGATAATACCATATGTGGTTACTCAGTGGTATTAGCAGAAACAATCTCGGAAATGTCATGAAAATACGTAAATATTACAAAAAGTAAGGGTTAAATACCACGTATTCGAAAATGTATGAATATGTGCCCTCTGAAGGCAACAGAGTGATATCTGCGCTGTTGCAGAGCAAGTTGGCATTTTTTTCCTGGAAGACTAGGTTTACTCTACCGAAAACTGGGTAGAGTACGAGGTACGCTGATGGGGAATCTAATATCCTATGACCTACTTCGACTTCCGTAGATCGTGTTCCTGGTCGATGTGTAGGCCTAACCATCCGGAATTTGCTGTCCATCTGCCCCCTTTTACCCATGCAGCGTTTTGCTTTAAAATTGGCAGGGCTGGCTAACCGTTGAAAATGGCTTGAATTACGAACCATAGCAGCTCGCTAGGCTATCTTTCCGTATACGTTATACGCGAAGCTAGTGACACCTATCCCTTCGACCAATGAAACTTCACGTCTAATCACTAAGCGTCGTTGCCAGGCCCTCACGTCAAATTTTGGGGCCTGGTCTAAACTATAGGGCAGTGACACAACGTCGTATTATTGTATATAACTCTATGGGGGAGCCAGTAACTTAACTGGGATAGCTGCAAGGGTTACTGGAGGAGACGTCCTTCAAGACAATGCTGTTAAGAGTGGAGTTCTTAGGCCTATAATGCGCGATTTTTGTCGATTTGTTGGCAGTTGCTGACATTTTTAAGCAAGTGGAATCTTTATTTTCCAATTACAACCTAGCAGCATAAGGGATTGGAGACAAAACAATGTTTTTTTAAGCCTATGACATTCTCTCTCAAAGCACTGCCTTGACTAGAAGTGCCGTTGTTTAACCCTCCATTTTAATCTAGTGCCCCTTGCAGCCATCTCTCTTGTAGCTAATATGACGTCACATGACGCTGCTCTATAACAGCACACTCCCCCCCCTCCCCCAACTGAAATCGGAAAAAAATTTACACTATGTTATTTCTATTCGTCGGTCACAGTTGGGCTTAACGAGTTGTGGCTAACGTTCTAAACAGATGCAAAGAATTTCCGTCGTAATGGCGCTTTTGATGTTTAGCCAATTAGGGCTCCGTCGTCTATTTACGTCACTCAATCGTTGTTTTAACCTGTAGCCAATGCATTGATAACAAAAATGTCATCCTAGCCAAAACTCGTACAGCATCAGACCCATCCAGGTCTGCGAACCATTGCGTTTCCCACATGAGCTATCGTATGGCAGGCCTATATTTGCAGATACCTTTCTAATTCGGTCGGATATCAAACTGATCCACGAATCCCGTTTGTTACAGCTGTAATAATTGCCACTCTATACTGTAAACAAATGTTTTAAAATAAGCGTATTCTAACACCCAGAAAAAAATTTTCACGTTTTTAACTGACAAAGAAAACACGTTAAAACGTTTTACAAATAAAATTATTGGCTAAGACGAAACCGGTTCAAAACACTGTCGTTTTGCAGATGTGAAATTCATTTAAAATAAAACGCTAGCATGGAGTTTGCAGCACTCTACAAACACTGCGAAGGTCAATAAACACATGCGTAAAACAGTGTACTGCTTATTTTACAACGCGTGGCAAATATACAAGCGTTTTTGTTAAAAACACTGTCCGAAAACATGCGGTTTTTTTTTTCAAAAACGCTACTGTTTTATTTTTAAAACTCTTGTTGCTACTCGTGTGTTGATAAACTGTTTGCAAACTGAATGCTAGTGTTTTAGTGTTTTATTTTAAGGCATTTCACGTTTGCAACACTGCAACATCTTAATCTTCTGAAACGTTTCTACCAAAATGGCGGTGTAAAATACTGCCATGATTTTTTCAGCTAAAAACGTTTTCTACAGCCTAGTGTATCTACACTACATGTTTATTTTTAAAACACAGTTCTTTTTACAGTATTTGTGGTTTGAAATTCCGCAAACAGAATGTCGCTGTGTGGTTTGATTATCAATTTGATGTCCATATACCTTGTACGTCGATATTAGCATGTATTACTGTTGCAGATTTCATTCCGTTTCCCAGACCAATAACACTGATGTCAACATTGTTAATAATAATAATAATATGGATGTTTAACCACAGAAAAAAAAAAAAAGGTTGGGAGCACAGAAGGGCAATTTTTTGCCACTAACACTGGTCCCATTGTTAGTCCCTAACAATCGTTATTGTCAACCGAATAACGGTTTTTATTGTTCTCTGGGAGAGGGGGGGGGGGGAGTCTTAAAATCCGAATTCTTCAGCCGTGACTGTACGCTATTTCTTCGGATAGTAGGTTATGTCACGTTCCTAACGTAAGTGAGGCTGTGTCCTGTTACACCTCCCCTCCCCGAACATAGCCCGCATAGTCCTCCGACAGATAATTATTCGACGGAGTGCACAGATAAAATCTATCTCTCCACCCCCCCCCCCCCTCGGCACCCCTCCTTGTATATCGCACAGAAGCTCTTTGGAACCCGCCACTATATCTCCTCTTCGCCTGAAACTCGGCCAAAAACCCGAAAAACCCGTCCGAGGTTGTCGAACGAACGCCCCCTTTTTTTTTAACTTCCTTCTGCCTTTCGTTCAATCCCTTCTTCCTTCTTTCCTCTTCGTACTTTCGCCTCTTCCCCCCCCCCCCCCCCCCCCACACCCCCCTTCCATCTCGCAAGTCAATCGTAACCCCAGACTGAATATCTCTTCCTCCGGCTTCATCCGTGAAAGTGGTCGGAAACCCCCCGAACGAGAGGGTTCCACATCTTTCTTGAGCTGACGGTGCAAGCTCTCTCTCTGGCTGGCGGTAGATGACGCCATGTTAGGCCTAAAAGTGAGGCGGTGTTAGAATGTCGTGTTTTTACGGACTCGCCGTTTGCTTGCTTGGCTGTTATATCCGTGAACTCGGATGTCGAATTCAGCTCTTCTGGTGTCTCTCTGCATGTGCGCCTTTATTAGGTGATGCAAATCGGTTCGGTTTAGGTATATAACTAACGAATAATCCGTAAAGAATTCTGTACGTGGGGTTATCCATTGTTTGTTATGTCGTTATTTGTGTGCTTGAAACCCATGAACGTATACGTGAGGTGTTTCGTTGTACGTTTTTTTTTCTTCACTCCTTTGTGACAAATTTTGTAATAAGCCTATTTTTGTTTGGATATTCGTCTGTAACCCACATCTACTTTGCGGGTTGCCACCAAATTAGCGTTGGAGTATCTATTCCGTGAGTTTTCTCTCGCACGAAGCAAAAGAATGCACAAACAAACCTTTTAAACGCAACAAACAAGCCACGTGACTTCTTAATTACTGAGTAAAATCGTGGTCTACGCCCTCTTGCACCTGGAAACAAGCTGTAAAAAATTAACGATATAAGTGTCACTAGATGGCGCCAGGAGATTTTCTTTATATTTTTCCTTGGCGCTATCGTTAATCTTTTATAGGTTGCTCCCTGCTGCACGAGGGCGTACCAAATTTTTTACTCAATAATTCAGAAGGAACGTGGCTTGTTTGTTGTGTTTAAACCATGCGCAATGGCTGTTTGCCGTGACGTCACCATGAGTTAGCCAATGACGAACGAGAACAACGGCTGTTTGGCCGTCTGATTGGACTAGCCCAGTCACGTGATGTGCACGTCACAGCAAACAGCCATGGCGTGTGGTATAAAAGATATTTCTTTGTGCATTCCTCTGCTTGTGGCGAGAAAGTGCTAGAGGGGACTCTATAGCGCTCGATGGCACTTCATGCTCCTACTTTCGTTTTGTGCAAAGCAACCAGCCTTTAAGCTTACGCTGCAAGCTCTATGCGAATGGTTGCAGGAAGGCGCCATTTACTGAGGCTTAAGTGGGGATGTACCGAATATTCGGTAATTATTCGGCATTCGACCTATTCGGCCAAAAATTCAAGTATTTGGTATTCGGCCGAAGAGTGATATTCGGTATTCGGGTGAATACTGAATTTGGCCGAATAGTGATATTCGGTATTCGGCCGAATAGTGTTAACATTTGTTGGTATTCGGCCGAATGATTTTTTAGTATAAACTTATGTAATTGTGTGAATGTAAGAACGTTTAGCTAAGCATTTTTTACTTTTTGGTTTGTGAGGAATTGTCTTCTGACATTTCTAAAAGAAGGAAAAAAATGATCAAATATGTTTAAATTACAGGTATTCCGTCAAGTATTGGCCGAATAATTCGGTTTTCAACCTATTCGGCCATTATTCGGCACAACACCGAATAATTCGGTATTCGGCCGAATATGTAAATTGTTTGGTGCCGAATATTCGGTATTCGGCAGTTTAACTATTCGGTTGTATATTCGGTATTCGGCAAGTTGAGTATTCGGTTATATGTTCGGTATTCGGTATTCGGCAACTTAAGTATTCGGTTGTATATTCGGTATTCGGCAAATTTTGTATTCGGTGCATCCCTAGGCTTAAGTGGAGTGGTGCTAGATTCTGGTGCTACCTATGGTTGAACGTTGTCAAAGAATAATTAAAATTAATGTCGGACTATGGATTCAGAATTTATCACCCAAAAAAACGTAAAGATAAGCCTCAGTGTACGCTTGGCAATCGGCATATTTTGGTTCATTTTTAATGCCGTTATAGGTGAAAATATACTGTTCCATTGTTGGTTACGTGTTCGCTTGAAATTGACGATTTTTTTATTTATTTTTCCCGATGGACAATCATTATTTTGTGATCAGCACTATTGAATAGGAATATTTGATAGTTTTATGCAAACTCTTACGTCCATATTGGCATTCTGGGGCTGACATCCTTCTTGCTTTGGGCACCAGTAGTTATCGTACCAATAATATGACTAACTCGTATTGGACCTAAATAATTTCTTCTTCTCTTACGTTGATTAACTTATATAATTAGAAATTTGAAGACGTAAGCAGGATGGATTCAGTAATTGGGAGACCAGCTACCGATTTCCCAATTTTTTTGTAAATTTAAATCCAATCAGCATTCCAAAACGTAAAGATACAAACCGTTCCAGTAATAAACATGTAACGGTCTGAATTTACAGCAAGAATGCTGCTTTAAATCGACCAGGAAGCTACGTAAACGACTACATAGAGACGCCAACAATAGGTTACTCCCCAAAATATGGGGCTTGCCTATTTACCAGGAAAACAGGAAATGGAATGTATGTGGCTACGTAAATCAGGCAGCTAGTGCCCCCGCCTAAACAGTGACGGAAATGCGGAGTACTAATTTTCCATTCTTCCATTGTGCATTGTTGGCTATTAGGGAGGAACACCGCTTTATTTGCAAATGCATAGGCCTATTAAGAATAACGTGTAATTTTAAAGCTTCCTAAATTCAAGAAGTGTAGTTTCAAAAAGTTTAATTTCAAAACGTTGCGTGTAGCATCCGATGCAATATGAACGAATTTCTTGAATATATCATGGCATTTTTACGTGTTATAGCCTATATGCATCATCGGAAAAGATTTTGTAGTTATTTTTTCTTTTTAAGGACATTTTTGCTATCAGGTCCTCAGACTCGCGTTGGGATTGATGACTATTCTACAACTGCTGTGCCCAAGGAATCTTTCGATAAAAACAACATGAATTAAGTTACAGCAAGAAAAAACAGTTTTCTTTTATATCTGGTATTGTATTTTAGCAAGCCAAACAACTAGGGAGGCTTTGGATCTTAAGTGATTATCCTTAATTTTTCGCCCTATCGACCAATTTTAAGCACATGTGGATAGGTTATCATCACACTATCAACGAACAATATACGCATATCATAACACGTCATCATTATTTGTGTTTTCTTTTTGTCAACACAATGCGTAAAGGCCTATAATATTGTTTTAACACTTTGTGTACGGTACTCTTTAGGCTATGTATTTCTTTCATGTCAGCTATCATAGACAACATGAAAATTACTGTAAAATTATTTTAAACTTGGTCTTCAGTCTACCTTAATTTTTTTTAACAGTCAACGGTTTCTTTGAATTTTTGTTGTTGTTAGTTTGCGGGTCACTTAAGGCCTATATTTTTGAGTTTTATTGACACCATAAAACTTGAAAATGACTGTAAGAGGCTCCCCTAAAATATGCTATTAATATGAAATTTAGGTTTTAAAGTTTTGACTAACGCCTTTAGTCTATTAAAAATTTAAAACCTTAGTTATTTTGCTTTCCTTCGTTATTATTTTTGTTGAACGTGCAGGTCTCTGTAGCTTTGTCACATTGTTTTCTTTGATTTTTTTTTTACGAATTCAGTTTAATTTACAATGTTTTAGTATAACTTAACGATAAAATGATTTGGTTGGAAGTCACCAACATTCTTGTTTTTCGTTCTCAGCATTCTGCCGTCCGCTCCCCGCGCACATTTTAAGCCCAACTACAAGTCCGTGAGACCTCTGTGAGCCGAGCCATTCGAAACGCGTCTCCTTGTCACCTTGAAAAATGTACACAAAAGAAAGAATTGGAGAGTTTCGTCGCAACCCAAAAGCAGATATATTTTTTTAAATATAACTTTGGATTATAAGTAAATAAACGAAACCGTGCACGCTGTCTTTAAACTTAGTTAAGCCAACCTTACACAATAATTCGGCGCCCCCTCCCCCCTCCTCCCCAAAAAACGCAGTAAAAAGCATTTATTCGCTTAAGCTGAGGCTCCTAGGTTGCCGGGAAGACCCATGAAAGATTTGTTTTCCAAATCCTCTCGTCTAGAGTACGTGATCTCGCGAAAGAAGGGAGCAACTAGGATCGTGTTTTGATAAAATCGCGACAGGCAGAAAGCCGTTTGTGGATTTAGGCCTAAGCCTATTCAAACACGCTCGGTTCCCTTTGGAGACGCCGCGTCCCTGTCTCCTCGTGCTGTGTAGGACAAAAAAAAAATACTGTTTTATGACGAGATTTGAAGAAAATGAACACTTGCTATACAAGATCAATACTTCAATAAAGAAATAATGACAAAAAAAAGCATTAAAATCGTTTGTAACGTAAGGTTTTCTGTCTGCGTTGAGATGGGGCAAGACACACGGCATCAAATTCAGTAAACAATGCGCAATATATTCATACAAAAATCACGTATAATAATAAGACTAAATGTTAACTATGAAAGGTTCGTAATGTGTTTGACATA
Source organism: Lithobius niger (assembly GCA_023313725.1). NCBI lineage: Eukaryota > Metazoa > Arthropoda > Chilopoda > Lithobiomorpha > Lithobiidae > Lithobius > Lithobius niger. The sequence goes on along the minus strand of JAHWFP010109205.1, from coordinate 1,871 downwards.
TGTTTGAGAAGTTTATGCGTAGCGTATCACAGCAGCCTTGGCGATTATCCTGTATACTAATATTGGTAACGTTATTTACTATAATCTGACGTGTAGTTAGATCTGTTTGACAGAGAGTGAGTAATGTGAAAATATTATTAAAAAACAGTGAAAAGGGTGTGTGAAATTAAAATGCAAAACCCTGTTAGGTGTTGGTCAGCCTAATCTTTCCACTAGAAATATAATTGTTTTTGTATATTGTACCCTGTAAAAGAGTTTGTTTTAAAACAAAGGCATTTTAACACATAACACGCCTAGAAAACGTTTTCGAACGGTTTTAGCCGAACGGGTTTAAAAAACACAACACCGTTTTACAAATAGTGTGGGCTGAGAAAAAAACCTTTCAAAATTGAGTATGTATATAGTGTTGCAGACATGATGTGTTTAAAATAAAACACAAGCTTTGTTTAAAACACATATTAAGCACAGCGTGCAGTGTGTAAAATAAACAGAAGTTGTTTTTATTATCACGCTCACGCTTTTGAAAATCGCGTTTAACGAAAAAGTTTTTGTTTATTATCTGCTGTAAAATGAACGCTGTATACTGCTTTAGGATAAAAAATACTAGCTTTAGTTTAAAGACGGCATGTGTTTGTGAAGAAGTACAAACTGAACACTAGCGTTAATTTTAGATGCACTTTCCGTCTCGAGCACGATAAAAACGCTAATGTTTTAAAAGGTTTTTGTCCAGCCCATGCTATCTGTAAAACGATTTTATGTGTTTAACTGAAAAATGTTTAAAAACTATTTTTGTGTGTGCTTAAAATGTGATTATTTTAAAACACATGTTTCCCTGAAAAATACAATTGTTTATGTATTATCGGCTATAACGCACCGACCGACCGAGTGCTGTGCTTCTATCGGTAATGTGTTTTTTTTTTCTAGAACAAAACGCCTTTTCAAATTTTACTGGAATAAGGAATTGAGTGCTAAAACGCAGAAATTATCGATTTCGTAAAAGCACGAGTGGCATTCGGTGCGAGAATTTTTGTTTTCTTTTTGCAAAATGATTCTCCGAAGTAATTCGGTTTAAGGTTTCGATTTCCATTTCGATTTCCGGTTTCGATTTTAACCCTAGAACGAACAACGGGAGTCTCGCGGACCCCCACAAGTAGTATTTCGCAAATTCTATCAGAAAAAA
>JAHWFP010109204.1:22253-37161 GCA_023313725.1 Lithobius niger | reverse complement strand
TTTTTTTGGTTAGTAATTTTCCTTAAAGGCCGGTTGCCACCAAATTAGCATTGCAGCATCTAGGCCTATCGAGTTCTCTCTCGCAGGAAGCAAAGTAATGGACAAAGCAAAATTGTAAACGCTACAAACAAGCCACGTGATTCCTTAATTGTTGAGTAAAAATGTGGTATGCCCTCGTGCACCTAGAAACAAGCTATAAAGCTTGACGATATTAGTGTCACTAGATGGCGCCACGGAAAAATGTAAAATAAATTCCCCTGGCGCCATCTAGTGACACTATATAGTATCGTTAATCTTTACGGCTTGATTCCAGGCGCACGAGGGCGTACCAAATTTTTACTCAATAATTAAAGATTCACGTGGCTTGTTTGTAGCGTTTAAACGTTTTGCTATGTGTATTCCTTTGCTTCTTGCGAGCGAGAACTCTATAGGCTTAGATGCTGCAATGCTAATTTGGTGGCAACCGGCCTTTAAATCCCAGAAGGTTTTTTTATTACCAATTTCTCTGCAGACTTTTTTCGTAACGGTACTTTAAATGCAATTGCAAAACCAGCCCAATATTCGTGTCAGTTCTTCCCACGTTGCCCTTATTTGGTTTTTTCCTCCATTGTTACCAGGTAGTTGTCGGTTAAAAGGAATACCTCGTATTGTCTCGTTACTTTCCTGGTGCGTTTGGTTGGCTTGGCTTAGCTTGTTCACAGCTGGGCAGAACGTTTTTGGCACCTCTACCTCTTCCCTTCTGACAAGCTACAGATGTTTGAGTCCGTGGTGGAATGTATAGTAAAACCGCTGCGAGGAATGTTTTGGTTTAGGCCGTGTAATGGAAATTAGCAGATCTGATGACAACAGCTTGTTGGAACTGGTTGTTGAACCTGCGAGGGGGACGTTCAACTGTACTAAAGGAGACGTACTTTGGCATGAAATATAAATTCTCTAAATTGTCATTGGTCGGTCGGTCGGTCTGTATTTTATCACCAGTTGACTGACTTCTGAATACTGGTCTCTTTCCATATCCTTTGCATAAAACAAATTCTAAGAGTTACGGTTTGAGCTGTGTCTTTCGAGTTCGCAGCTGGTTATTTTGTTGTAGCAGATTCCTGCAGAACATAAGCGTGACAGTAGGGATGGACCGATACAGAAAAATACCGATCTGAACCGATACTGATTTTTTTCGCCCCAGTTCGATCCGATACCGATACCGATTTAAAAAAAGTTGGTGGGTCAGAAAGTCAAACTCTTATTTCTTCATTCTTAAATTGTATGCAAGAAAACGTAAATTTCAATTTTTTTTTTATCAGTGGTGTCAGATTCGGAGGTGTACCTTCGACGATAAGACACTGCAGATAGGCCTAATCGCAAGAAGTCACCCTGAATCTGACAACGCGCGTGCGTTGAATTCACTAAGCGGCTGTGCAGATAGATGATGACTTCATGGGATACAAGCGATGCTATGCAGGAAAGGTTTCTCTCAAGCTTGGCTGAGTAGCCCTCGCTCACGGAAGTTGGTCGTATCGGCTAAAATATCGGTGAATAAACACCGATACACAAAAAATAGCAGATAATATCTGTAAATCCGATACCGATTTTAATATCTCTCTATCCCTAAGTGACAGTTTTCAATCACTTTCCTTCTCCTGTTAGCGTTGTGTCAAAACTTCTGCAACCTCTACAAAAAAAAATGCCACAATCGTCGACCCCCCCCCCCCCCTTTCATTTCTCAAGGGAAATGATTCAGGAAAACTTTTAAATTTACCAGGTTATTTTCGAACATTTATTAAGCTGGTTGTAGAAATGGAAAAAGTTAACCAAAATTTTACACGTTATGATGGTGTAGCGTATGAAAATTCCTCAGTAAAAAAATGAAATTTTTGACGTCGCAAATTTTGAGGATACTCCCCCTCCCGCCCTCCCCTCGTCCTCTTGTCCCCACTTATGGGGGGTGGAGGAGGGTTAAAACGTTCGGAGTGTGAGAGATAATTACAGTAGGAAGTAATTGACGGTCTAAATATTGATATTTCATTTGGAAAAGGGAATATCGAAATGGGAAATGGAACCGAGTTGAGTAAAACATAAAAGAAGGATACCCGGATAATTCCTCCGTCGTACCCAGACAATTTGTTCCAAAATTCGTACCTGGTAATTCGCCCCGCATTTTTTTGATAATAGCTTTGAGTGTATTTTTTTTATAATTGGTTTGAGGGTTTTTTTTTTTAATGGTTATTGGTAAGTATCCAAAAGTTATTAGTAAGTTTATGATGATGGGTTTTTACACTTTTATTTAGTCGTAAAAGATAACTTTTTTTTACATTCTTCACAGGCGACATTTCAGTACGATATTTTTTCTTTCCACTGCTAAGATGCAAAAATAAAAAATGCCATACTTGCTAAAAAAAAAAAAATTTAAACACTAAAAATTCGAAGCAAAACACTCATATTTTTAGCAGCAATTTCATTCTCGTATATTCTGGTCTCAAGTTTGGGGCAGTTTTGATTGGCCAGGATTTAGGATGTTTATCTTTACTGTGCGCCCCCCTCCCCCTCCTGTTTGCGTGCAGCCAAGGTTCCATTCTCGGCGCGTGCTCTCAGTCGTAGGAAATTTGCTGGTGCACTCAATGCATGTGTACTCCCATCACATAGTAAAATAACATTTAAGAGCAACGTAATTTTTAATAAAAATTTAAACTTTTTCTTTTTAAATACACATTCTTTCCCCGGGAAGAAAACGTCTGTGAATCGGCCCATTGGACTATGTTTTTATTTTTTTTATTTCTGCTCGGTAACGAAACTGTGACGGACAAAAATGGGAGACGCATAGTCCGGGTATGAACGTTGGGACAAAATGCCCATTGAGAATTGTCCAAGATTTAAAAAAAAAAAAAAAAATCTTTAAATCACAGAACCGCCGCCGCTTTTGTTAGGAAATCTTCATTACTAATAAGCGTAATACCGTGAGATCAAAAATTTAAGATCTTTCAGCACTTTGATGCCATGATTAAACTCCCGAGACACAATACCGCCATTACCATTACAGGTAAAGCTTGATTGCTGTCGATTAAAGGCACATAAATCCCTCCGTTCTGGCCGCTTTACTCTGCGTCACTTACGATAAAATATAGTTCAAACGACCGCAGCGCGCATTGCTCTACGACACTAGTTAAACTCATTTCGAGGCCGCGGCAACGTGATACATCGTACGACCAAGTCGCAAAGATGAGCGAAGGATTAATTATCCTTTCTCCAGGGCCGCGGCTTGCCAGCTATGTGGCGGGAGTTAAATACCGCTCGGACCGAGCCGTTTAAAACAAGCCTAACAACATTCACGCGCCACTACTGACATCTGCATCGTACCCTTAGACCAGCAAATGAAAGGTAAATCAGTTTATATAAAACTATTTCCGGTAATGTATCGAGTGAAACTATTAAAATATACCGGAGGGAGTTATGTGCCTTTAAAGTTTATTGCAGTGAAAGAATACCAACGTTTGAAGATACGCAACAAACAAATTTTTTGGGTGTAAGGCTTCGTATTTTAAAAGTTGATCGTCGTGCTGAAACTAACAACATCCGTTGACCAGTGCAAGTCCAAAACTCATTTCTTTATCCAAATTGTCTAAAGGAAATGTGGTACATATAGCCTTAAATTCCTGGAAAAGCTTTAAATTCTCTAATCAAGCGGAAATTTTTGCTGGGAAAGCCGTGAAACGCCCTTGAATGCTTAATGAAATGAATTTAATCACTCTAATCGAAATTATATTCTTCAATAATAAGTTTAATAATTTTCCCGGGATTGAAATGGTGAAAGAAAGCGAGTGGTACGGCAAGCAGTTTGTCAGAAGAAGCAGTGTTCAGTCGCAGTTCTCTGTACTTTCTTCCGTTCTTGCTCGCTGGTAGGAGACAATAGATAAGCAACCTTGTTAAAAACACTGCACATTGTTTTGTAGAATAAAAATAAGACTTTTTCTCTTAATAAAATAAGAACTCTTTTAATTAACAAATGCATTAAATTGTACAGCTCCAAAAAAATAATAGAATTTATAGGTGTAATTTTTGTAATTGAATGTGGAAACAGCCTAGAAATTAATTTTAAAAAAGACATTGAAAAAGGTTCTAATTGTCATATTTGTATCCTTTTTTTCTGTTCTGTTACGTACCTAACAGAAATAGGTATCCGCCCAAAACCAACATTGGTATAAGAGAAGCCGCCAAGTTTCCAAAAAGGGTCAGCCTTTGAAAGTGGTTATATCATTCAACCTGGGTAAGGCCTCCAAGGTTAATCCTCATAGCTAAGTTAACCGAAAGTTAAAATTAAATGAAAAAATATTGCTACTCGCGGTAATAATCTTCAAGTTTTCATTTAACGTCCAATATTCGGTGCAAATTACTTGGCTAACGGGATTAACCTTGCCGGCCTTTCCCTGATTGAATGATGCCATTACTTTCAAAAGCCGACCCTTTTTGGAAACTTGGCGGCTTCTCTTATACCAGTTTTGGTTTTGGGTGGATATCATAACTTTCATAATTTATATAAAAAAATACACCCATAAAAAATGTCGCATTTATTTAACAATGAAAGCAATCGTAATCCGGTTTCGTCCATCGGTAATAACTCGAAAAATGTTACGATAAAAAAAAATTAACAGTAATGCTATACCACTTGCACTACAGTTGTTGTGCACAGAATATCTAGTCGATTCTCAATTTCGTGCTGTATTGTCAAACATTTACCAATTACGGAACCGATAGCTTTTGCTGCGCGCAGCTTTGTTCTGTCCGTCACATGGTTTTGCAACACTCGGTTCTTTACACATTCCAACACAAGATAAAATAGTTTGGGGGTAACTGACTCAAAAGAGCTGCGTGCAAAAATCACAGAGGTTAACTCTTTTGTGAAGCTCTCAGTGCTTGAAACCGACCTGATAATACATGGTGCAAAACCGAAGAGCGGCTAGATATTGTGTGCATACGTGGTAGAGTAGTATAGTGTTGATTTTTTTTTTTAGTAAAACTTTTTGAGTTGTTCTGATGGATGGACGAAACCGCATTACAATTGCTTTCATTGTTAAATTATTAACAGATGTTTGTAAATAGGTCAGCAGTTAATGGACATTCGGTACTATCTTACAATGAGTACCGTACATAGTAGAAATAACATCCAAGTTATTGTGTGCGCGTTGTATCTTGAGTCCTGGAAGTATTTTATGAGCGGCTACGTCTTCCTGGAGGGAGCGGCTTTAATCGACGGCCGCCATTGTTTTTGTAATAATTTTGGATATCAACAAGGCACTCTGCTACCAAAAACGTACAATCGATTATTTGTGTTCGTTCTGCAGCGAACTCCAGATAGGCCGCGTAAACTTTAGTAAATAGTATGCTAATTGCCCTAAAAGTGTGGGGGTGTTAAGCAAATATCAATCCAGTTAGTAGGACCAATAGTCAATGCAGTTGCTAACGATAGCTTATGTATTTGTTTCTCCTTGCACGTGTGTCATTTATTTTCGATCCATTTTCGGAAGCCTCCGAAACGCTCTCAACCAATCTCTTGTGCCTCTATCCCAAGAATGACTCCAATTTGATCGGTGTCACATGTCACATTAATACTAACTAGAAAACGCGGAGATGAAAATTAAGTGACCTGTGGGATGGTATCCCATTTCTAGGGTTCAAATCCTAAACTCATCCATTCTTATTCCATTGTCTGAAACGAGAGGTGTGTTTGGAATGGAAACGGTCTAAGAAACAAATTAATTGCAGCAAAGATCATTTCAAGGGTGATTAGGTAGATAATCAATACTCTAATGATTTCTGATCTGGCCGGAATGACCATGGTTATAATTGGATTCACTGGGATGGTTACTAATTTTGAAGCTTCTTTGTATTTAAAGTGCATTTTAGAATGGTGCGATACTTTCCCATTAAAGTTGGTCTCGATTTTGGTTTTAACTTTTTGTTTAGGTAAGAGTATGTAAATAAAAAATAGATAGGGTTGTGGAATTGACAAGTGAAACGGTTTAGATAAGCGTTTAGTGTAGGCAGGAGTGTGTGGAACTGACAGTTGATACAGTATTTAGACAATAGTTTAGGTATGGGTATGTGGAATTGACAAGTGAAACAGTATTTAGGTAAAAGTATGTGGAATTGACAGGTGAAGCAGTATACTATAGATAAGAGTAGTTTACACAAAAGTATGCGATATTGACAAGTGAAACACCCGTGTGTAAAGAGATGCTTTTTATCTGCTATTCTCTTCAAACCTCAGCACTCTACATAGCTCCTATTGTTTTTATAGAAAAGATTATTCTGCTTTGGAAGTTGCTTGACCGTTGGCTCTTTGCTATTTTTTTTTTGGAGTTGTTAATTTCAGTTGGATGGGGAAAATTAGTGTCATTGTACTAACGTTCAGCTCAGTTTTTCTGTTATTTGTATTCTTGTACGGTATTACTTTCCATTTTTTCTCTAAGTTGGAAATATGCAATTTTCCTTCCTCACATTGTTTACCTAAAATTTTATTAATTTTTTGGATTCTGCTGCTATATACAGGTAGATGCCTACGCGGCAGTCCAACTTCTGCGTTGGGAGTGTGGGCATATCTAGCAATTCATGATTGGGGGAGGGGGAGGGGGGTTATGAGAGCCCTTGAAGACTTTTTTTTTTTCTTTTTCTAGTTCACCCCACTGACCGAGGTGCATTTTCCCGACAGTTACTTTTTAGTTGGCTCCACCCCACACAAATTTCATCCTTGAGGCTACCGTGTGCTATAAAGTGTTAGATTTGGATGGGAAAGGGCACAATTTTGCTTTCATGTAAGCTTTTAGTGTCTCCAAATTATGTGAGGTCAGCAGAAAGTCCGTGGTTCAAGTCCCAGTCGAGGAAGTTGTCTTTTTTTCTTAGATTAGTGTGTCTTATATTCTCACAAGGCCAGTCTTTAATGCAGACTGTTTACCTGAATTACTTAGTTTGCCTTTTACCTTGTGATTTATTCTTTACCGGTATTTACATGAGGACATTTTAATGCTTTGTATATGTAGCTGCAATAAGTAATTAATGGATGGAGCATTACAGGACCTATAAAGCGGAGGGGCAGCTTTCCCATTCTCTTTTCTTCCCTCCCCCTCCCCCCAGGGGGGTGGGGGTGGCTCGGCCACTGTTTTGGAGCCACGAAATTTAGAAAGGAATTGACAGTCGCAGTAATAGCCCAACGCCCACTGCTTTGATGTCCGAAAGCCCACTGCTTCGGACATCAAAGAACAATAATCCGATGAGGAGGAAGGTCAAGAGCTGGTGCCAATCATTGTTGACAGTGCTGTTTTGACAAACAGCCAACCAGGAAGGAAACAATGCTTTGTTTCCACTTGGTTTCTCTAAACAAAGCCAAGCCGTGGCCGTCATTCATCGGTCGTTGCTCATTTAATGATAGGTTTCAATGTCGAATGGGACCAGATGCAAATGGCAGAAATTACAGCTGCCACTTGTTCAAGTAGTTTTCCATGATTTAAATTTTGATTTAGCATTAGCTAGCCCTTTAAGCACTATTAAATATTTTTTTTAAATCTTACCATGTAGCGTTTTATCAATTTTAAGAAGATTCTTACTTCTGACCCTTTTTCTTTAACACTTTTGAAATTTTAACGCTATGCCAAACGTCACAAAAAACACTAGCCTACACACTAATGCATCTGCGAATTTTCGCTGAAAACTCGATTGAGTGTATACTATACACTCAATAACTTTTCCACTAAAAATTCGCAGATGTAGTGGTGTGCAGTGTTTCTTGTGAGGTTTGGCTTAGCATTAAAATTTGTGGTGAGTTTTTACCATTCAAAATTTGAAGCCCAGTTAATTTATTCGTGTTTGTAACAGTTTTCCGCCAAAAGTAAAAACGTTCGATCAAAAGTATCAAGTCTGAAAAACGAAAGAGTTTTTTTAACTTGAAGAGTTCAGTGTTTTGCGTGACACCGCCATCTAGGTACTAAACCTAAAATATTTCCATTTCGTTTTTAAATTGTGAAATATGCTGTGTGCAATTGTTTTCAATAATTCATTTGTTATTGAGGAGTGTTTTAGTTAACGTATTATACAAGTTACTGTAAATCGTCAGAATTCTAAAATTCTCTAAATCCTGAAATTGTCAGTATTTTCTAAATCCATGAACAGGGAGAAGAGTGGGGCAACACAGTAAACACATAAAAGGCAGAAATCACTGTGATAAACTCGTTAAATGAATTTATTCTAAATATTATGGCGTAGTGGCGGAAAACTCAGAAAATTTACCAAATGTTGGAAACACGAATAGTTATTTACGCGTTCCATCTACCTGTCCGGTTCGATTTTTGGTTTGCAAGATGAAATTTCAGGGTACTTTCTTGTGTATTGTCACTATTGTGACGCAATAGGTGCTTAGCAAGTACCACTTCTCTTGGTTTTTTGTTGTTGTTTTTTTTTTTTGGGGGGGGGGGGGGTACTAGCTTTATATAACAACTTCTTTGACAGGAACATTTCTATACTCAGGAATGTTCTTGTAGTTACAAGTGTTGCTTAAAAATAAAATTATGAATTCTTGAGACATTCAGTTCCCATCCAGTAAAGAAACAACTATTTACTAAAACACAATAATAAGAAAAGAAACCACTGATGACTAAAACCACTGCTTCCCTGCGCCAATATCAAAATGGTATCGTATTTGCTACTTAAACCACGATTTTGGGGAATAATTTTAGGTGGTCAATTTCTCGTGACTAACTTATCTATGTTGTAAGAAAATATGTCAGTTATGGAAAGTAATAATTACTTAATTCAATAACACGTGGGGAAAAAAACTGCATTATGACCCTAGAAGATACATGTAACTTTGAAAGTAATAATTCACCCAGGAATTGACGTTGCAGCTAGAATGAGGCTAGCTAGCTGTGACTGCAAGACCTGTTTTTCGAACAGTTTCTCGGAACAAATGTAGCTTAATAATGCGTTTTTCACTAAAGTACTTAAATTTAAAAAAGGTCAATTGTACGTGTGCACTAAATGTAAGGTTCCGAAAAGTACCTGTGTGTCAAAGACTGTAGTATTGTGCATCTGCAAGTGTGTTTGAAATTTGGATCTCAAAATCAGAAAAAAAAATTGGCACGGGAAAGGTGTTGGGAATTGAATGTTACCGAATCTATATCGAAATACTTTTTTTTTGGGGGGGGGGGGGGGGTAGAAGTGCCATGGGTTCAATTCCTTGTGGTAACTTTCTGGGGGACTATGTCCATTACACCCATGTTTTCAGGCCAAAGTGACAAAGGCACTTTTGTCTGCAACCCCAAAAGCTGCAGCATATATTGCTGAATTAAAAACCACCATATTTTTTTTGTTAATATGTATCTTTACCTTAACGTAACAAAACGACTGATGGAGAAAAAGTTATTTTGAACGAGTTGTTTCATATTGTCTATCAACCCCCCACACGTTTTAAACACCCTTGTTTAGAGCACAATAAAATTGTGCATTTAAGCATTTAAATTTCTCCAAGGACAAGCTTTTGGTACTGTTCCATTTAAGTCACAAGAGGGCTAAAAAAGGTCAACGACAAAGGACTTGGCTAAGGTGCACAATCATGACTTGCTTTCCACCTTCCACAACCCATAATGCGAAAAATCTGAAATCGTGGGCTGTTGTTAATTATAAATCTAGTTTCATGTGATATTTTTTTTCGTGCTGCCTAATTTGTTAGCTTACTGCTGTTGTGGAGAACAAAATGATTCAGTTTTCAAAAAATTTAAAGGTGGAGGACATTTAATGTCTACTTTGTTTGAAAACGATCATATTGTAATTCTTGTTTGTTCACATGTGGGTTCACATTTGTGTACTACACTGTTTTAAATTTACTTCATGGTGTGTCTCCTACTGATCTTTGCTTTGTTTTGCAGGCAAAGATCACGTATGTCGATTCATTGGATGTGGTCGAAACGATCGCTTCAACTATGTGGTAATGCAGCTACAGGGCAAAAATTTAGCCGAGCTTCGCCGCAGCCAACCTCGCGGTGCCTTTTCTCTCAGCACTACGCTACGCTTAGGACATCAGATACTAAGAGCCATAGAAAGTATACACGAAGTAGGCTTCTTACATCGTGATGTCAAACCTGTAAGTATTAATTCTTGTGGAACAATATACAAACCTCAACTTTCGAACGAAAGTTTCTGAAAAAATCAAGAGACCCATTTACATGAGTCAAAACGAAAAAGTATGAAGTGGATTACATACTCGTGGTTAAGCTACAAAACATGAGAGTTAGCATTGAAAGGAAGAGGATATCAACAGTTTCATCTCGTTACGATGAAAGCTTGCGAGCAATACATAATGCTTACCCAACCATCAGAGACCAGTTGGTTCTTGTCATAGTCAGTGCTTCTTCACGGTTACTCCTACTTAAATTTGTACAAAGCCCAAAAAAGTCTGATGTAGACACCGACAAAATTGTCACTAAAGTCAAGTGTTTTTAAATGTAATTGTTGTTAAACTATGAATTCTTCACCATAGGACGATACTTCTAACATGTTTTGTTCTTTAGTTTCATAAAATAAACAAAAGAAGTAAAACACCAACACTTCATATACATTTTTAACCATCATTTTACTTTCAATGTTCGATAGCAAGAAATGACCAAAAAATACTCTCAAATTTGAACAATACACTCTGTAGTTTGCGAATTTTTGATAGGCTTAATAGTCCGTGAGATGTTATTTGTGGTGTCTCCTATCTTCTTCAGGCTTCTTTATATGTGCTTGCCTCTGTGCTACATTATTACTAGTGCTCGTGCTTTCCAAATTGCGTTGAAAGCGTTACTCACTGTACGTCAATTTAGCCCTCGTATGGTTCCACTTGCTCGAGAGGTGTGCTCCCAACTCGTCGCTAATGAGGAACTGGATATTAGGGTTTGATGGCCCCCCCTGTACATTCACCAGAGGTTTGTTTTCCGACAGCCACACAATGCTGAATCGCAAGTGACTCAGTCCTCCTAAATGTAAATCTCTCTTAAAATTGATACTAGTAGTGTTGTAGTTTGGTCCCTATCAATTTTGAGCTCAGTACTCCAATTACTATTCAAACGAGTGTCTAATTTTAAGAGAGAGATTTACATTGAAGAGAACTTGAGTCATTTACGATTCAGCACAATGTGGCTATCGGAAAACATCTCGTGAATCTACAGGAGCCATCAAACCCTAACATCCAGTTCCTTATTGAAGATGATGTAATATCTCGTACAAGCTTTTTATAAGCTTCGAGAATTGCTTGCAATAAAAGAACTTATTATTATTATTATTAGTGACGTAGTTGGCAACACACCTCTCGAGCAAGTGGAACCAAACGAGCGTTAAACAGGCGTCACTAGACAAATACAGTGGGCAACATTTTCCATGTGATTTAAAAAGCACAAGCACTAGTAACAATGTAAGACAGAGGCAAGCATTATAGGAGGCCTGAAGAAGATAGGAGAGACCGTAAATAACACCACACGGGCTATTAATCCTATCGAAAGTTCGCAAAATACAGAGGGTATTTTTAAAGTTTGAATTTGAGCGTATTTTTGGTAATAAATTTTTAAGAATTACTACTCTTTTTTTCATGTGTTGGTAATTTGTTTTCAGTGCCACCACCTTTCAAAATGAGGTAGTTATGTTATGGTTTCAAATGTTCCTTTCTTGTTTTGTCCATAAAGAACCAACCAGTTTCAGTATAATGCATCGAAAGATTTTGTAACTTTTTAATTATTTACAATATTTCAGGCTCCAAAATCGTATAAATAACATTAATAATTTCATAGATATTTGAAAGGATGAAAATAAACTTTCGTTTAAGAGTTCCAGTGAGGGCATATATCTTTTCTTTCTTTTTTTTCACAAATCACTAAAATGTGTTGGTCCGTGGCCAATTGTAATGACTTACGTTTGTAGATTTACCTTCCACATTCTTAGTAATCAAATGAACTTAACCTGAATTAGTATATACAAATCATGGTTTGAAATTTTTTATACTTTTTTTTAATGAATGAAAGGATCAATTGAAAATTTAAGGTAAAGTAAATTGTTGTGAACTAACAGTTGTTAAATCCACCCTATGTATTAACAGTCAAGTTTTAGTTTTGTTTGATAATGACTTAACTGTTTTATTTTTTTATTTCCCCATCACATGCTTTCTTTAAGTAGCCTCTTGAGTTACGAATGGCTAACTGATATTAAATACGAATGTTGTAAGATATTTGATCGTCTTTTTTTAAACCTGTAAACAAAATATAAATTTTAAAAAATCTGAAATCGGCTACATAGTTTAACTTTAGTTTCCTTTAGTGTTGTTGAAAACTGTTAATATCTAATGTTTATGTTAAGAAGAAATACTTAGCAAAACATTCGAAAAATGAGTGGCACCTTCTCTGATGGATTTTACAAACTGCGTACAAAAGATAAAAATAATGAAGGTTAAAAATCTGACTCAGCTTTTAGGGGGAATTCATCCTTCTATTGCGTCAGCTTTCGACGTGACCTTCAGAGGTAGACATTAAATAAAAGCGTGATGATGAGGTGGTGAAAGATTAGGATAAAGTGGTGGTCTTGCTTGCAAGGAGGAAATAGATGGCTGTGATCGGTGGGCAAGGAAGGAGATTACTGATATTACTGTAGCCCCCCCCCCCCGGTTAGCGATTATTGGTTTTGTTTGCGTGGATGAAAGCAGTTTCCAAGGCTAGAGCAATGGAATGAAATTTTACGGTACCGAGGATGGTAGCATGTTGCTAGTTTGGAATACGGGAGTCTTCTCTTTTGGCTTTTCCCGGCGAGGTTCATGTGTGTTTATTTCATGAAAAAGAAGGAATTTTAACTGGTTTGTCAATTGCATCAGTGATGGCCGACCCGTTTTCTTAACGTAATGCTATGTATTACTGTAATGCCCAGTTACTGGTCAGTGCACCTCTTACGGGAATAACATTATGCCATGCACTATGTGCGCCTTATGCTTAGCTTAGGTACGAGCCGCCGACATCCTGGGTCGCTTTACTGGCCCCTGGGCTAGGTGCTAACCCTAGGTTCCCCAATCCTGATAAGCAGCACACACATAAAGAGCAGAAAAGTCCATAACGTTGACGCTCATTACTGTGGAACACTGCATCAAATTTAGAAGCGGCGATTTCAAACTCGGATGGCGATCGTGTTCACAACGAAGGATGTAAACAGAAGATAAACTTACCTTCGAAGAGCCTGAAGAAGACTGCAGGCTGCAGTCGAAAATTTGCTAGATAAGGAACTATCTGGAGTGTGGAAGTAAGCGAAATAAAGAGCAGGCGTGTCGTGGATCAGGAACTAAAAAGCAACCAGCAAGCAGTCAAGGTGGATCCATGCGTGTGGCTTGACCCCCGTACAACGGAACTCCGGTTTTGCCATGGTTGCCCGAAGTTGTTCAGACGCAAGCATTGCTAGCAATGGTTAAAGACGTTATTCAGGGCCGATGGATGTAGGGCAGCTGCAGTGGCCATAGCCGCTCCACTTTTGTAGTCATAATTTTTTTCATATTCTTTGCTTGAGACGTCGACATGTTATCCTGAATGCTGAAAGGATTCGTAAGTCAGTTTTCGTAACTAACAATTCCGTAGCAAGCTGACGTGAACACTTAAGTTCAGCATTGTAGCTCTACTCCGACAGTGTTTACTGTGATTCATGAGCCCATCGGCCAACCCACCTTTATTTTGCTTCCGGTAGTCCTTTATTCATGTTATTTCTTGCGCATTTAAAAGTATCACCTTACTTACATCAACAGTATCGAAGAAATAGCTTTCGTGTGCACAAAAAGAAAGAATAAGTTGGGCTATGGAGTTGATTTCAAAATTGTTTGGTCCACATTTTGCCCTTAAGCTGTTTTTAAAAAGAGGGTAAAATATGTACCATCGTGTTGTAGTTTTTCGTCATATAGTGGGTCAAATAGCTGACACCCAGGATTTAGCTATCCCCTTAAACGTGGCCGTGATCTCCTTTCATAGTTCATTGTGCTCTGCTGACATAAAAACAAGAATTTAAAAAAAAATGTCAAGTTAAGTAATTAAATTAAATGAATCATTACCCAACATTTTCCATTGCCTTGTAGGTAAAATCAATATTCCTAAAAAGATGTACTGGCGTGCTTCTACATTCATGAAGCTAATTAATTCACAACCCAAAACGTTGCCTTAGGGGAAAGGGTTGGCTGGATTGAGTTCTCAGTAGGTTGACATTTTTGAAAAGAATAAAAGTGGGTTTATAATTTTAGATTGCTGCACATTGTGTTAGGGCCAAACCTAAGTCAGAAAACTACAACCTCTGAAAGTTTACATTTCGGCTGGGTTTGCTGCGGGCTACACATAAGTCCGCCATATCATTCTCAACAGAAGGCTACCATCACATTTCTGGTTTTAACTGCTTAACGTCTGGTCTGTGGATATGATTACAGTGGGAGTGAGGAGTGAGAGGTAGCCTTTATTAGCAGAATGATATTAAGTTGTAAGTCAAAACACCTTTTTCGAAATATGGGGTTTCTTGCTACCATTTTTGTTTTTGGGTGGATACTACTACATCTGTGCCACCTTTCTCACACTCGCATCTTGTGCTAGCCACAATTCCCATTTTAGCAAAACCATGTACCCATTTCAACCCCGAGCTTGATGCAACAATTAGTTGGAATTGCACCTGTTGTACTAGCTGAACTGCTGGCAAGTTGGTCCATGGAATTTAATGTAGCTGTTTGAATACTTAATTAGCTACTGAATAAATCAAAATGAACTGTGTTTAGAGTTCTTTTACTCGGAGGAAGAAGTTTCTTAAAGCAGCCACGACACTCACCAGAATACAGATGAGAAACAATTTGTAGCTACTTATGCCCAGCCATTAAGAACAAATGAGGCGTCAGCCACTG
>JAHWFP010109204.1:0-22243 GCA_023313725.1 Lithobius niger | reverse complement strand
ACAATTATCCGAAAATTTTAGTGAACCTTCGATGATTTAGTGGTCTACTAAATTGTCGTACTGGTGGTGAAAGTCTGATTTGTGTTGTCATGAAATACAAAAACCCTACGAGTCTTTATGCTCCCCCCCCCTCCCTAAATATACTGTTGTTAAGACACATAGCCGTGGTTGGCGTCGGAATTGAATTTGTTTATCGTTGGACTTCAGCCATTATTTGAAAGATTTACTCAAAAGTCTTTTGTCTCATTTTACGTTTCAAGGCTTTTTAGTTGTTGCACATTAATTTCTACGAAAAACCGGCAACCGGCATTTACAGTGGTAAATGGAAGTATCAAGGGAAAATTTACACTTAACCACACTACGTAGTGTGTGTAAAGTGTAAATGGAAGACATCAAGGGAAAATTTACACTTTACCACACACTTACTAGTGTGTGCTGAAGTGTCAATTTTCCCTTGACATTAATTTCTGATTTTTTTGGCATGTTTAAGAACCAAATGCTCCCAAACCCCTTACCCAGTTTAATTGTTTAATGAACTGGAATCTACAAATAGCAGGGGTGTGCTATACTATCGAATTTCGATGCTGATACAGATACTTTCTTGTTATCAGTAGTGGTATTGAAATTTAAAATTGAGTATCGAATTTGTGGTAGTATCGATAGTATCGACGGTATTGAAAAGTATCAAAACATTTTTTTTTAGTATCGACGCAGTATCTTTAATGGCGAAGAGATTTAAACAGCATTAGATTTACCTTTAATCATTATGGAGCTGTGTGAAGACTTGACTATTCTGAGTTTTCCTTTAAGCATTTCATCAGTTTTCATTCCTTTAATTCCTTGAAAGTTCCTTTAATTCTCGAAGTATCGGTGTCGAAAAGAGTGTCAGTATCGAGAAAACCCCGCTCTTCGTTATACTGTGAAACACTACAACGATTCAAACAATATCGCACGAGACTCACAAATGCACACTTTCACAAGGATTTGATTGGTATTGAGAAAGTATCGTTGAATCATAAAGTATTGGTATCGGTATCGAGTTGAAAAATCTGGTACGCACACCCCTGACAAATAGAGGATAGAATGCATGTGGAAAATTTGAATTGAACCGGACAGTTGGTTCAAAAGTTATTGTGCAGTCAGACAGACAAACACCAGCACAAGATGAGAAGAGCCATTGCACTACTTCACAATACGTTCAGATTCTTGCTTTGAAATGTATCAGCCATCGTAAAACATAGATATACCGTCACAGCCGACGGTACAGTCACAGCCGACTGTCTTCATCAGGCAAAGCTACCACTTACAGGAAAAAAAAAACGGTGTGCTTGCTTTGCTTGATGAAGACAGTCGGCTGTAACTGTACATCTCCAGCTGTTATTTGACTATCGAAATTTCGCCAAGATATCTTTCTTGTTTTTTAAATTTCGCATAATTGTGCTTTTTTTTCCGACTTAACAACACGTATTACCAAAACATAATAATGAATAACCCTGTCCTGCCCAAAGTTAAATGAATGGTAACCATTTTTGTTTAAATGTCAAATGTTAAATAAATCAATGATATGTCGTGGCCACCCACACTTGAGTTTCAAATGCAAGGACTAAAGTTTGTAACACATTTTTATCTAACTTCAAGAAATAGATATTTTGAGCTTATTATGTTTTCTTTCCTTATTAAATTGTGGCATTATGTTTTGTTAATTGGTACCTAAGAAAAAGTAGTACGGGGCCGGATATGTATGACATCACCCAGATTTTGCTCTTTTTACCCTCCTCTCCTTGTCGTATTTCATCACTACTTTCAAAATGATGTCCCAAAAATGTCGACCTCAAGAAAATGGCATCACAAACATACAAATTGGGAAAATTCTAAATCTAATTGTAAAATTTGTCCGATTTTGTCCAAAAACAAAACCACCGTTTCGAATTACTTTGCTTGGTCAAAACAAGATTGTGTGTGACATCCAAATGTTATTACCTCCTCTTCCTCTTGTCAAACAACGATACTCCCACTCTGCTTGATATTATTTGTGTACAGCCCCTGTCGTGCCGTCACATGCAATGCTTTCTAAAGTGGTATATTCCAAATTGTCCCATCCTGAAACTAAACTGCTACCTAAGTTAATGTAAAATCGTAATTATGTACAACATTCAACAACAGCGTTCATGTTTATACGTTTAAAAATAAACATTATATGTGCACTACTAGTGGTTTAAAATTAGTCTGTTCAGCCTGGGTAATTAAAAGAATTGTTTTGACTTCAACAATTGCTCAAAGTAGCCAGTGTTCGAAAATACCCAAAGCCTTGTTATTGTCAAACTCAGCAATGTTTATGTTCTGCAGGCTGGGTCCTGTTGTCTCTTCTCATTAGTCTATATTTAAAGCACCCTCAAGGTCATTGCCCTGTAAATAAGTGAGACCCAAACGTTGTTCCTTCCGCAATGCAATGGCCTTCTACCCTTGCAAGGCAATGGCTATAAAAAGATCCAATATACCCCTCCACTTGAGCATTTGACTTATCTGAAATGTAGTGAATGTGACAAAGTGTTTCAAAGTTGTCATGATTATCTAAATGCTTTGACAGCTTCTTAGTGCAAATTGGCAAGTGTCGATAAAGCAGTTTGGTTTTCTTATTGATGGTTTTCTGATAGGCCCGTCTAACCCTTCTTCAGGAAAGCTATTTTGGAACTACCGTGTGAACATTAAACCAAATCCTTTTGTTTCACTTGATGCCAATGGAATACCTGACCGGCTGTTGCCCAGGCGGTTCAATTTAGAAGTTGGCTTCGCATTACCTACGAACTGGCAACTCGAGAAATAACACATGTCGTAAATACTGCTTCACGACTTATTTAAGTTTTCTGGATTTTCGGCTCGAGTATGTCACTTAGTCAGCTCTTATTAGCTAATCCGAAGTTAGCATTTATTGCTACAGTAAAACGTTTCGTGGAAGTTGGAGGAATGGGGAAAGATTTTTGTTAAGATTGTTTTTGCACATACTGTCTTTATAATAAATTAAATATCTAATTCGCTTGCTGAAACCGTATTCGTTTCACCCTTGTTAATAAATTAAAGTTGAGGAAGACCTAATTATTGCCATACTTTTGCCTATTTCATTGTGTAAAAGGTGGCCCGGTAATCCGCTTAGAGCCTCTTTTTTTTTTAGGTTTCTCATAGTTGACTTGGACGCTTTTAAACAATGCTTTTGAGGTGCTCGCTACATCACTGTTACTGTTGTAACCTAGTTTTCAGGTGCTCCATAGGGAATTAGAAACGCACACTATCACCGTAGAAAAGACAATATGATTGTTTCTTAAATTTTGGGGGGGAAACCGTCCCCCATCATCAGAAGAGCACTACAGAACGTTGGAAACTAAAACATCACATGTTTGGCGATCGTTAGAGCGAAAAACTCAATGTGTGAAAAAAAAAACATTGCGTTTTTTGCTTTAACGATCGCCAAACATGTGACGTTTTAGTTTACTAAAACATGTGACGTTTTGTAGTACTCTTCTGATGGTGGGAAACAGTTTTTCCCCGAAAATTTAAGAAACAATCATATAGTCTCCTTCTATGGTGGTAGTGTGTTAAATTTCTAATTCCCATGGCTTTTATTCATCACTGTCAATGCCGTTTGCCGGTATTTCAAGGTGCTCCATTATTGCAACAAGGGTGTGGTATTAGTTTCATAGTTTCTTAAAGAATGTCAGACCCTAGCAAAGTATGGCAGTGAGAAACATAGCCCTCATTTTGTAACACTGGTCTGAGCACTTTTTTCTCTAACACTTTGCCCTCGTACTGAAAGAATCATTCTCGGCTAACGTATTGGACGTATTCTTCAAGCCTTGGAAGGTATTAAGAAAAAGTCGCCCAAAAACTACTTAGTAGCATGCCATTATTGCAAGAGGAGGATCTGTTATGTGGTACAAATGATTTTCATCCTTAAATTAGGTCACCCGACTGTCACACTGCCATAACTTGTGCAATCCCTTGTAAAATGGTATCACAAATATTGACCTGTGTCATCGTTTATAGATGGCCCCCAGTGCAAGTGTCTTTATATTCAGCATATATCGTATCCCCAGCATAAAGGAAATGTTCTCCTCCACCACAGTTCCATTTATTCGAAAACACCGGCAGCCGGTAGTCAGAGTAGTATTTAAAAGGAATCTCAAAGAACACAACAAAAAGACTTTACCACCTCCGAAGAACACAAAATGGACCTACACTTGAATTTTCGGTGGCACTCCTTTGACCTTCTTCAGAAGTCGTGCAAAAAAATAAATTTAAAGGCACATCACAGTATCGATTTTCAATAAACTCCCGCTAGTTTGTTGAACCACTGATCTGTAAGCTCCGGCCTAACGAGCTGTTCAAGCCCAAGCTACACCAACAGTGACCAGCTCGTTGGGCCGGAGCTTGACGCCAATCTGGATAGGCAGTGGAAAATCCAAATTCCACGTGACCTGCAGATCAGTGGTTCAACAGACGAGCGGAAGTTTAAACATTGGAATGAAAATCGAGGCTGTGATGTGACTTTAAATTTATTTTATTGCACAACTTCTGATGAAGATGAAAGGTGTGTCACCGAAAATTCAAGTGTAGGACCATTTTGTGTTCTTCGGAGGTGGTATAAAGTGTTTTTGTTGTGTTCTTTCAGATTCCATTTATTGCAGCCGCAACATAACAATAACGATAGGCTAGTGGTTAATTAAAGCTAACTTCATGTAAACCGAACCCTATTTAGTGGCTACTACAATGTGCACATTGTATTCCATGATCAACTTGCAGCACTTCTAGTAGCACATAGCGAAGCCATTTCGCTCCTCCTAGTGTGTAAGAGCGAAATGGCGACTAGCATGCAAGCATGCGAAAGTGCAGTGCAACATGAATTAAACATCTTTAGCTCTTTACCAGCTAGCAGCTGTAAACTACTATGAGATTACAACATAGTGATTTTGGCTTTGCTAACTTTGAATGAAACATTCAATAACAAGTTCTCAATAGCCACAGAAAAAAATTGTTCTTTTAACAGGAATGGTTTGTCTTACTGCATTGCTCAGAACCTGGTCCAATAATTATAGTGTCTTACTGCAGTATGGATGGAGGAACCCGGAGATCCCTTAGAGCAACAAATGGAACGGATCATGGCATGGTTAACCTCACACTGAATTTGCATCTTTGGGGCAGTTCGCGAGCATTTTTCTGCTCCGGCGCAGTAAACTGAATTCAGTATAAGTAAGACGTAAGGCTAGAAAAAAAAACATGCGTTCAGAACTAAGTACACTAACATACTTGGGCAACAAAGCGTTTCCGTGCGTTATTCTCTTACAGTACAGCTGTGAACCGGATGTGTTGATGAAGGCCCTGCCTCAGAACATTTTAAAATAATGTGTGTGGTATGGATCTTGTGTCACATCTCAGTCCCATGTTTATCATTGCTAAAACCACTGCCCCCAGGTATTGGCCTCCAGTCATTAGTGCCCGCCGTGTGCCCACTATGAGTCACTGTTGGAGTTTCGTGTGGCACTCCGCAGCTTAGTTTTGTGCGAGGACGGCCAATTTTTTAATCCTCTCCATTTGTCGCCACTTGCCATTCAACTATCCAAATCGCGAAAACAAACAAAAGTGGAGTACAAATTTTTGGTAGTGTTATTGCAGAAAATGTCTCTGCAATCTTCTACCTTCATCCCTGTTGCCTGATGAAGGTAGAAGATTGCAGAGAAAATATCCATTACCTTCGAAAATCTCCATTACCTGTTTTATATGCACTCTCTCAGGTTTCAGTGCTTCTTCCAGAGAAAAGAGATCAAAGTTGGCTTCCCTGCCATTCTCGTAGTTATTCCACTGCGCCTGCGCGGACGCAGTCCTCCCTATATAAACGCCGGCGCGGCATTCATTCCTCATCTCTCTTTCTCTGCGCTGCCATACGATGCATCGCTCTTCCAGCTTCTTGTCCGATTCACGTTCCTCGTTCCGCTGTCCCTCCGCTGGCTGCCGTCCTTCAGAATGGCTATTCCTCTTGGCTTCTGCCCAAGGCGGTTCACGTCTTCGTTGAGTTTGGGTGGAAGGCGGATCAGTTCAGATTAGCGACGTTCCTCGTCCTCGGTCCCGTCCCCCACTGCGCGCTGCCTCCGTGCAGCCTTCTTAGAGTGGACCATTTCACTGCCTATCAGCTTTCACCTTTCATCCTTCCAGCATTGGCTGCTGTTGTTTCATTGGAAAGGGTATGATATCCCTCCGCACTGCCTCCACGTGCGCATCCTATTCCTATGCAGCCCTCCTTTCAGAATATATACTCCGACGATGTAACCAGCTCGTCCTTTTCTACTGCAGAATTCGTTAGGTACGACGCATGCGCGGCCTTGGGCCAGCTTATATAACCTCAACCACAGCGTCCTATCAGGATCATTTCTCCTAGAGCAATCACCACGAGTGGTCTTCCCGAGCTCCCTACGGGTCCACAAGAACACCTCCCTCCGCTACTCTTCTTGCAAGGATATCCTACTTTCCGTTGTTTTTTCAACGGTTTTCTGGATACTTCATCCGTTCCTTAAGTCGAGGATGACTCTCCTCCACTCTCACCAGGTTCTTCATGTCCTTCCATCGTTCATCCGGAATGTTTTTTGTCTGCCGTTGCTACTCTGGAACCGCTACCACACGACACTACCTTCCGTTCCAGCTCCTACGCCTCCATTCCTCGAACCACTATTCCGCCTCTCATTTTGGCTTCCTCCTGCGGAGGTGTTCCAATTTCTTGGTGCTTTAACACAACGATACACCACGGGACAGGCGGACGCTCCTTCTAACCCTCCTTCCGTTCCGCAGATTCAACTGGGCAACGACCTCCTTCCGACTGAGTCTCAGTTCCGACGCTCCGCATACCGAAGTACTTTCCGTCCCAACCACTAGGAAGGGGCCTATACCCCTCCGTCGACCTTACATCTCCCAGGCACCAACCCGACGTTCCGGCCGTGTTCCTATGGCACATTACTTCCGACTCGGCCTTCACGCCATCTTCTTTCCCACCGCCGACTCTTCTATCACCTATCGTTACCATTCTTATCGACACAGACGCTGCATTCTCCCCAGCTTTCCTTCCTCCGGGCTGCTTACACCTACCGTTCCCACCCTTCTGCGACCCGGAATGGCCTTTCGAAGTCAAGCCACGTTCCCCTCCGGCCGTACGTTCCCATCCTGTTACGGCCGTATGTTACCATACAAGGAATCACACCTCTGGCACCAAAACCACCACCCCCTCAACATCAAGAGTCATCCACCCGCCGGTGTTTACCTCCTCACACCATTCCTGTACAAAAACATAACCCCACCGTCTTCACCTGTCCATTCACACTGAAGTCTGGGATCATACATTCCATGATTCTCCATCCACCTCCCATCCTAAGCGGATGGAATTTAGCAGCCAGGACGCTTCCTATTCTTCGACCATACGAACTTGCCATCACCACACTACGCGTCACCAATGAATTCGTTACCTACTCCTCCGTCGGCCATGAAGACTAAAAGGACCTCCGCCGACCATGAATTTTCACGCCGACCATGAAAGCTTAAAAAGATCTCTTTTTCTGTGCCTGCCACGCGATGTGGTTGCTCTTCCAGCTCCTCGTCCGATTCAACGTTCCTCGTCCGGTTTTCCTCCGCCCTCAGCTGTTCCTCCACCCTCCGCCTTCCCTCGGAACGACCGTTCCTCTTGGGTTCTGCCCAAGGCGGCTCACGTCATCATTGCGTGTGGGCGGTATGCAGATCAGTTCGGATAAACGGCGTTCCTTGTCCTCGGTCCCCTTCAGCGCTGCGCGTTGCCTCTGCGCAGCCTTATTGGGTTGAACCATTTCACTGCATACTATCGGCTTACATCTTTCCCCCTCCAGCATTGGATGCTGTTGTTTCATTGAGGGGTATGCTATCCCTCCGTACCGTCTCCATCTGCGCATCCTACTGCGCAGTTTTCTTTTCAGATATATGCTCCGGCACTGCGACTAGCTCGTCCTCCTTCTACCATCAACCTATGCAGCTCTCCTCCACGCTGCTCCCTAAAGAGTCCACCTGCACGGTTCAATCTACTCTTCTTCAACATGATATGGAACTTGGCCTTTTCCATGGAAGTGTGGCTGCATTCCCTGCGGAACACCTTCCGCCCTCCGCCTTCCGCATCATGCTGCCCCTCGATCCCCTGCTCACGGGAGGAAGGGGGAGGGGAACCTGTTCTCTCTAGAAACAGCAGTCCCACGTTCCTCACTACATTAAAATTACTGACTTCCTCATCTGTCCCCTCCCATGGATGGCGAAGCATCCAGAACGATCATTCCTCAAAAAAAAAAAACATCCACAACGACCACATCCTACGTCTTGGTTTGCGTACCGCATCCCAGGCGGACGTCCTCAGCATTGCAGCCAACACGCTGTGTGAAAGACTGCACCGATCCTCGGCCTGACGATACCCGCCTACTACCGACATTGCCACCTACTACGCACTACTACTGCGCAGCCTCCTTGGCTCCTGACCATTTCACTACCTACTGTCGGCCTCCGCCTTCCTCCGCTTCCAGTAATGCTTACTATACTTCTATAATAGGGGCATAATATCCCTCCGCGCCGCCACCATCTGCGCATCTTCCTGTGCAGCCTCCTTTCAGATCATTTCTCCTAGGGCGACCACCGCGAGTGGTCATTCTGAGCACTCCCCACAATTTTATGTTCTCATTCTGCATGCCACCGTTCCTTGGATAGACGACCTCCTCCGCTTCTACCTTTGCTACCTTTCGCGTTCCGCTCCTTCGCAAAGGACTAGTGAAAGCCTCATCCCTTCCTTCCATCGAGGATGACTCTTCTCCACCCTACTCGGGTTCACCAAGTCCCTCCACTATTCCTCCGGGGTGTTTCTTGTCTCCCGTTCTTCTTCTGGATTTGCTAAACACTGCATCCCATTCCGGCTCCTACGCTCCCGTTCCCGAGTCATTGTAGCCAGCCTCCCCCGGTACGAAACCTACGTTCCTCCTCCAGGGACCTCTCACGAACTACGAAACACTACTCCTGCCTCTACCTTCATGTCAAGGCCCGGAAAGTTCCTGCCAAGTTGACCACCTCTCCAGTCCGCAACTACCTCCTTTTGATCTGAACCTTTTGCCAGCTAAGCGTTCGCTTTAACGGTCCACTTTACATTAAGAGGATGATGGTCCTTTTCTCCTCGATCTACGTCTTTCGTTCCTCATCCGAAATTACTCTCCATTCCGTCCTTGCTTGGATTTCAAACCAAAACACTACAGAAAGAAGACTTACACAAGAAGAGTTCAAGTGACCCGTAGTTACTTGTGATCCTACTATCGGTCGGCATTAGGGGGAACTGTTCCAAGCTATGCTGCCTCCTGCTCCTTTTATTTTCGCTACCCCTATGGCAATTCATCGGCCTAACCCTTGGTCCTCCTTTTCTGTTTGACTCATCAACTCACACGTTCCTAAAAACCTTGCCATTCCTGGCCTTGTGTTGACAACACCTTTCCATCTATAGCTCTCTCAAAGGTGCTCCCAAGGACCACGTCGTCCGAACCCAGTTCCGGGACACCCCTTACAAACAAATACGCTAGGGCACTTTTACCGTCGTAGTCATCTACGATCCGGCCTGTCTCTATCCTCACGGACCTACCTTCGGTCTTCCTTCTAGCCTTTCTTCCGGTATATCGCCAGGCCAAACAGCTGCTCCTTTTTTCCAACAGGGATACCTCGGAATATAATAACGCCCTGACAGACCACCTACACAACCTCGGTTCCCCTCTGGTCCGAATCTGCCGTCTTTTTCAGTACTAGGCTAGGTTAAAATGGTTTTTGTTGCCCTCTTTGGTACAACTTGATAATGATAACTCACTGTTGCTGTGACTTTGTCGCTTCAACGATCCCTATAGGTTCCAGTCACCTACACTAAGGCGGCTGTTTCTCCTTTATCCTGGAACCTACTTGCAACCGCCTCCTCCAGTGAACTCCTCCGCTTCCAGCCAGTTCCATTCGCAACCAATGCCTCCGATGCACCTACACCAACCAGTTTACACAACACACCTTTCAAGTCCTACAGGAACATCTTTCATCTCTCTACACCGGTTGCCTTCAGGTTCGTTGAGTCAAGTTAACTTCGGGGTAGCCAGACCATAGCCAGGGCGCCCGTCACCAAGGCCCGCCTCCGGTGACGAAGTCTGTTGAGTGCATATAAAACAGTACCATAATGGAGATTTTCGATAAAAAGTCAATCTTTACAGCAAAGCTGGTTTTTGTTGCCGAACCGAAAATATACATTACCTGTTTTACTAACAGACCCGCCCATCGTCCCCTCTCGAGTTACCTTGGTGACGATTGAGAGTATTATGGAGAGAGATGAGGAATGAATGCCGCGCCGGCGTTTATATAGGGAGGACTGCGTCCGCACAGGCGCAGTAGAATAACTACGAGACTGGCAGGGAAGCCAACTTTCATCTCTTTTCTCTGGAAGAAGCACTGAAACCTGACAGAGTGCAAATAAAACAGGTAATATATATTTTCGGTTCGGCAACAAAAACCATCTTTAACCAGCTTTGCTTTAAAATGCTTTAATTGGTTGGCACTATTATGTACACAGACTCAATCATTCCTGTATTTAACAGTTATAATTTCGTTGCTTTTGGCCGCGTTTCCTCTTAATGCATTTTCATCTGCAATTAAGTTCTTTTCTTTTACTTTCAGGAAATGGGCCGCCACGATGACCTATGGTCGTTATTCTATATGTTAGTAGAATTTGTAAATGGACAGCTTCCCTGGAGGAAAATTAAGGATAAGGAACAGGTAATGGCAAACTATATAGAAGTGTTGTATTAAAGGTTTTTAAGACTGATTTTAAGAAATAGGCTGCACATTACAGGTGTTAGTTGAATGAAGATTAAGGGAAGATTGAAAACTTACGTAGGTAATATCCCGAGTGCACCAGTAGTTATCGATTATTTTTGGAAACATGAAACGTTTTTGCTCCTATTAAACTCGTTAATTGCTTTTGTTGGCTAATTGTTAAGATCCCGAGCCACAAAGTAGCAAGGGAGCTTATTATTTCCAAAACGAACACTAGCGAGTTTATGGGACCAAAAACTTGAGGTTCTAAAAAGATTGATAACTACCATAGCAGAAGGGATATTTAATCGAGAGTATATCGCGAGAACTATCCAGCCAATTTATGTAAACTGGCACTGAATTTTCGATATTTTGTTGTATGTTGAACCCCAATGTGACTGTGCCGTTATTGTCGTCTGCTGCTGACAAACATTTCAGGGACGTGCTAATTCGGTGTCACATTGGAATGTTTATAAAACTTACGTTCACATCTGATGTTTTAACACTTTAGAGCAAAGATGCCAATCAATGCTGCAGCATTTGGTTTGTTTACTGCACAGATGAAATCGATGTTCAAGGGCTGGTCGTCGTCAGCTAACATCGTCTTTCGGTCGTTGATGCATTCACTGGTTTGAGAGGTGGTTGGTCCACTTGCTAAGCGGCCATGTACAGGGGATGAGGATAGAGGGCCATCAGACCCAGAATCTTGCCTGATTAGTGTCAGCGCGCTGCCCCGATGCAGGGCTGGTGGGAGGTCGATGTCGACGGTCGGCCTTCAGTCACAGTTGCAGTCGTCATTGCAGTCCTAGCCACAGTCCCACTTGAAGTCACAATTCCTGATGCAGTCAGTTACCTTTGGAGTTTCAGTCCCAGTCACTTTTACCAGGGCCATTGTAGTCACAGTCACAGTTACAGCCTTTGCAGCCGCAATTCCTGATGCAGTCATAGTCACCTATGTAATTCCAGTCACTCAAATCGGTGCTGTCACAGTCACGGTTACAGCCCGTTCAGTCACAATTCCTGTTGCAGTCAACGACAGTCACCTTTGTAGTCCTCGTCACTACTACCTGGCTGTTGCAGTCATGGTCGCGGCCGGTACAGTCGCATTTCCTGATGCAATCACAGTCTCCTTTGCAGTAGCCGTCTGAGCCACTTCCTGCCAGGGCCATCCCAGTCACAGTTGCAGCTGCAATCACTGCTGCAACATCTTTGCCACCACCAGTGCATTCGCAGTCACATTAGCCCTTGCAGTCAGAGCAGCCCTTGCCATTGCGGCACCAGATGAAGTTGTGGTCTGTCACCTTTGCAGTCATTGAGGCCAGTACAGTCACAGTAGCAGGCAAAGTCGCTTCTCCAGTCACAGTTGCGCTGGTCTTCGTGTTGTCGCCAGTTCACCTTTTGCCATATCTTTAGTTGTTTGTAGCGATGTCACCGCGTCATCGGTCCGCACTCTGTGCTAGAAGGGTCGTATCGTGCAAAGAGCAGACCACCGGACAATCGCTGGGTGTTCCCCTACCTCCTGTTCGCTTTTTTCGGTTGCCAGATGTGGACGACTCGTCTCTAAACAAGGTTTTCAATACCACATATCGCCTTTTGGGGATGGTGGTCGTCGGTCATAGAGGTCTCAGAAACCGCTAGTGTGTAGGATTTTGCGGATGGTTAGTGGGTAAGGTGTTTCCTGCCGGCCATGCCTCCAGGCAATGAAGGTGAGCTGCCAGTAAGAACGTACGCCCACAAAGAACATGTTCAAGAGCCTTCCAGTCTTCTCAGTCGCGTGTGCTATTCCGGATGCTCCTGGATCTTGATGGGGCGTTGCGAAAAGGGGACCAGCATATCACACTACACATGGATCTACCACCGCATAATGAGGGGATGAGGGACTTCTTTTTCGGGTATAGGGATTATGATGGCTGTCACACTAGGTTGTTTGAGACCTACAAGGATGCCGAAGTGTCGATGGAAGAGGTGACAATGGACCATGACTCTTACCTAGTTTTCCCCAGCTGTATTCGCAATCCATTGAAGCTATGCAAGGCAGAGGAACATATCCTCCAACTTTATACGACGGCAGTGGCCCATGCTGATCTGGTGTATTTGGCTTCCACGGAGGCCTTGGGAGTCCTCTCTTCAAACGCCAGGAGATTTTCGTGTGAAGAAGATCCTTCACAAATGGCTGTTACTGATGAAGCAGGCTTTGACCTACCAACAAACAGCAATTCATTGGGGTGTGCTCGGTAGTGTGCCAACGTGATGCTTACATAGACTCTGCACGTAACATCACTAGGGACACCATCAGCAGGCTGTGACTTTTGCCGCTCCATTGTAGTAATAAGTTATTCAATGGGAAACTCCTGGAATTAGCTCCTGAATGAAAAGACAACTTTAAGCCTCCGACTGAGGATGAGGTGGCCTACAAACGTCAGCCGGCCCACTTTAGATGCCATATGAACACCAGCCCTTTTGTGTGGGGAGTGGAGGATGTGTCCGGAGGTGTGCCAGATGCTGTTCCAGCAGTAGTTAAAGCCTCTCGCTGACCTCTTCATTACTCAAAAACAGCAAGCTTCGTCAGTTTGTGTCTCCATACCCGGATCCCCATGCATAGTTAACGGACTCTCTGAGCATTTTTGGGAGGGGATGACCACGTACTTCTTCTCTCTCTCTCTCTCTTTCCCCACCTCCACCTCCTTTTGCCTGCTGCCCCCAAGTCCTTTACCATATTCGTCATGTCAGGAGAGCTTCATCCTGGTGACCTTGGTGGCTAGCAGCGGCTTGGTTTGTGGACCTCCTGGGTATGACGTCGAAGGACCCCATTTTATTGCCTGTACTTCCAGACCGCCTGTCTCAACATAGTGAAAGACATTTTATCGGGCGCCGGCGCCGCTTCATCTTCACTGGTGGGGACTGCGACAAGCATGTTGACAGGGTCTGGATTCTCTTGGTCTGTGACTCGTTGCCTTCTGCAATGCCGCTGGGCGTCGACATTCAAGGTTTATGTGGAAAAGTGGAGGAGATTGCTTGCGTGGTGCGATAGTGCGGGTGTTTGATTTGGGAAGTCCGTCCGTAGTGCAACTGATGTTGTTCTTTGAACACTTGTTCCAACCGGGTTTGTCGGTGACTGGCAATCAAAGGTTATCGCTCGCGATCAACTCTGTTCTGTCCTGCAGACCCCGTGCAGAAGTGGCGTCCTGTGGTGTTGTTTCCAAACTGATGAAGGTGTTTGGCAACCATCGGCCAAGAGTATGGATACTGCTCCCAGCACTGGCGTCAGCCACTTTGTCGAGGCCCCAATATGAACCCATGTACGAGACTTTGTTATTCCCTGTGTCCCAAAAGACTGCTTTTGTTGGCCATGGCAACAGCAGCTCGCCAGGGGAAGCTGCAT
The DNA here is from genome assembly GCA_023313725.1 of Lithobius niger. Taxonomy (NCBI): domain Eukaryota; kingdom Metazoa; phylum Arthropoda; class Chilopoda; order Lithobiomorpha; family Lithobiidae; genus Lithobius; species Lithobius niger. The sequence continues at coordinate 7,995 of JAHWFP010109204.1, read as the reverse complement.
GCCTTTCCTTGCCACTAGGACTGCTTGCGTTTTGTGAAAGACTGTGCATCTGGAACGTTGGTGTTCAGGTCGGAATTCGAGCAAAGACACAGAGACCAGATGAATTGATGAAACCAATGATTGTCAAAGTGTTGGCTCTGTTGGTTGGCCATGACGATAAACACAGGGTCCAGTGCCCGGTTAGGTCTCTTCTCTACTTTGTAAATACCACAGGGTTTAGTGAGGGGGGTGAAAGTATATGTTCTGCGGAGATGCCTCTATTTATGCCATTGCCATCAGCTACTCAGAAGTTGTCGTCTAGTGGTCGTCTGACCCCGCTGCCAAGTTGGCTCACTGGTTGTCTGGTGTCATTAGAAGTGATTATGAATCCACGCAGACTGTGCAGACATCCTGACTGAAGTGTGTGTCACATGCTTTAGCGTTGTCAGCTTCGTGGGCATTTGTGGTTGGCATTCCGGTCACAGAGATCATGGTGCCATGTTCCTGGCACCACAGATGGCCTTTCGTCAGCCATTGCTACAGAGACCTTGGGGATGTGACTGACCTAGCCTTCGTGGGACCATGTTTGAAGGCTGGAACCACCATTACTGGTCGCTGAAGCCTGGCATTTGGCTCCGAGGGCATGGGAGTTCAGCATGGAAGGTTGGTGGTTTGGTTCTGATATGGTTATTATGTGTAACTTTCTTGCTACTTGTGTTCTTGGTTCGGTTTAGCCCTCCTCCTTTTGGACAAACGCCATTAAATATAAAGGTACCGGTAAGAGTTTTCGGCTAGTAGTGGAAATTGTAATTTTCCCCCTAAACTTAGTTTTTACTTTACCTAACACTTTTACCTTTACTGTAACCCTCCCCTGCCCGCTCTTCTCCGACTCTTGGATCACGCACAAAAAGGAATTGATTAGGCATGGGACATCACCAGCCATTGGTGAGCGTGTCACCTAGTGGTAAGAGCTGCAAGTTAGCATGAAATTTGTCAGAGTGACAAAAGAGGTAGTTTTTGGACAAAGAGTGTAGTTCTTACGAAATAGCTAATTTTAGGATAAGTAAAAACTAATTTTAGAGGGAAAATTAACGTGTGTTTTGTTACTCCTGTCATCCTGTCCTAATGCTCTACTCCTCGCCTCTCCCCATTACACTTTAATGTCATGGAAATTGTATGTCTTGTTTTGCGTCGAATTTGTGTATATTCTGGTGTTTTGTGGGGGGGGGGAGAGGGGACCGGGGACCCAATGTAATTGTATTAGTTGACTTTTTATTTCAACACCTGTAAGAAAAACGTAACTGCAAGATCTATTTTTTTTTATTGGTTTAAAAAACTTAGACCAGGCGTGTCTAGTTAAAGAGAATCTCAACTCAGTAAGCACACAGCAAATGATTATTAAAAGGTAAAAATTGTAAATGGATCAACTTTGGATGTTTGATAGGAAAAATTAGTGAGTGAATGTCTGACCGTCAGGGTTGGAAAAAATCATGATTTATATTAAAAAAATCAAAAAAATCAGATTTTTTTGATTTAAATCGGATTCTTTTGATTTAAATCGAATTTTTTTTATTTATATTGACTTTTTTGGTTTTTTTTCAAACTTTCTTTATTAAAAAAAACTTTACAAAAACGGAACTAAATCAAACATATTTAGCAAAACAATTCGAAATTAAAAGACTTATTTAAGGATTATTTGTTCAAGAGTTTCACAAGAAACACAAGTTTAGCTGCCTTTTCAACTCCCAAACGGTTACGCAGTTTAGAGTGCACAAGATTAAACGACGAAAAATAAGTCATAAGTTGATTAACACATTCCATATCACGAACACTGCATACGTCTTTCTTCATTGCTTTGAAAGAATTCCACCACTCAACTGCGGTGACAGCTGACACCGCCGATTCATTGAACATGGCCCCCTTAAATGGTTCTGCACGAGCTTGAAATTTCATTACTAAAGATAGCAATGTAGGTGTCCCTGCATACTTTTCCTCAGCAAACTCAAGTGCAGCTTCACTTTCTTCATGTGACAAGGTCCCGACTGGCAATCGTGGATCCAATAGGCTAGCCAACAAATGAGCAGGTGTGAGTGCCTGGAGCAGGAGTGTCGTAACGTTTACAGAATTCTCGTTTGCCTTTGTCATTCGAGATTTTAATCAATTTTTTTTCTAGATCCTTCCATATGACAACTGCATCCGATATAGTGCAGCTATTTTTCTGCATACTGTCCAGAGCAACAGTAGTGGGTTTTAATATATTCAGCAGGTCTTCTGCATTCCTTTTAATTCCTAAATTAAGAACCTTGTTTCTAATGTCCATATCTACAACGTATCTATGTTCTTCACATATTTTCATCAGCACTGGCCAGTTCTTTATGTAGCTTTCTAAGCAATCTGCGAGGATGTTCCAACGTACATGTTGTGGCATCACCAGCCCAGGTCCCTTGCCTTCAGCAGCCAAGTACGCTCTAGGCAAATGGTGGTTACGAAAAAATGTAACAATCTGGACCACATGTTCTTTCACACCATGTATTTCTAAATCTTTTGCAAGCAAATTCAAAATATGTGCTGAGCACCCATACGTTAAACATCAGCTTCATCATTCTTTTCCAATTCATTCCTCATCATTGTCATGTTGGAAGCATTGTCGCTTACAAAAATATGCACTTTGCACTTAAATTGCTTTTCTGTCTTTTTAATGGTTGCCAGTGTAATACCCGTAAGGTATTCTCCTGTATGAGAGTTCCCCGAAGTATCAATGGTTTCAGTCAATTAAACGTCGCCAGATTGAGTTGTTACACGTGCAGAAACAATAGGTTCGTTATGAACATTTGACCACCCATCGATGCACATAGACACAATTTGATTTTCAAGAATGTTAGAACAATTATCAATTTCTTCCTGGTAAACAGCTTCAAGAAGGGGTCCAGCAATGTCCTTTCGTGTCGGAGGAATGTAACCTGGACGAAGCATGTTGTAGGCTTTAATCACTTCTGGATTATCTATGGCTCGGAAAGGCGTATTTGTTGCATAAATACCACGGGCTATTTGTTTGTCTATTACAGTTTTTTTCTTGCTTAGATGTTTTGATCACAAATGAGTCCATTGGCTTAGTTTTTTTAAGTAGTTTACGAGAGGAGGAATTGGGTGAACCATCAGTCGTCTGCCTCTTAGGGGTGTATGGTCTGCCTTCAGAAAGTTGTACCTGAGATGTGGAGGGCTGGGATTGGGTTACAGGGCCAACTACTGCATTGGAACTTTCTAATTCTAAGGAGGCATCTCCAGAAACATCTTCAGTTTCATCTTCATTAGGTGCTGAAAAACACTTTTCTTATGGGCTTTGAGCCTAGCAACAAGCCCTTGCAATGTTTTTCCACAAGCTTTACATTTGGCTTTAACTCTGACTCCTTTGTCAGCTGTGGTCTTTTCCTCTTCAAAATATGCCCAAATGTGATCTTTTTTACGTCCTGACATTGACATCTTCAGAATCCAGTATAGTTTTACTTTCCTTTCCTACTCTTTGATATGAACTACAGCTTAACTTTTACACCCAGTCAGTAGTTCATACCAGGTCAGCTCAGCAGCCAGCTCCTGAATGAACCACTACAGTTAGGGGGTTCCCCACTGCAGCAAGACAAGTCAAGACTTGGGAATTCCCCATTCCCAAAGGACCTCTCTCTACCTGGCTGATGCAATGAGTTTTAATCTTATTGGACAGACAGAATGTAAATGAGCAGGGATAGGGAAGGGATGACAAACAAATTGTATACATTAAGAACTGATTATTAAAACACAGCATTTAAAAATTTTGATGCAATTATAAAAATGATTTAAATTAAAGATTTTTTTACATGATTTAAATCACTTTGATTTAAATCAACCAACCCTGCTGACCGTTTTATACCGATGTGTCCAACATATCTGCTGAAGAAATGTGTGAACCACTGTAAAGTTAAAAACTAACACTCAACAGTGACTTAACATTGAATAGCTCAATACCAAGAAAAAAATAAGTTTTGTCTGAATGTGCTGTTTTGAACTAGCCAATTTTTTCGGAAAACTTCCGCAATGTTTAAAAATAAATTGGAAACAAATTTGTGGTTCCTTTAAAAAAAAAGTTCAATAAATAATTTGTAAAAAGGCTTAAGTAACAACTTCCTCTTTTTTATGTGGCTTTGTGTCTGCTGTTTTAAATTGATTACTTAAAAAACAGAAAATGAATAATTATGCCATTATTGTTTCAAAATCCAGGTGATTTCTTTTGGACTGTTCAATACTTATTCAAACCTAATCTAGACCTTGAAGATGTAAAGTTAACTGAAATGTTCTTTAAACATAGTATTGTGTTTGCAATGAGTGTTATTTCTCTGTGGTGTTGGTCCCTGCTACTGCAACAGTGTAGCTCTATAATCTTCCGCATTTTCAAAAGTTATGGCCTATGAGAATGGTCTGGTGTTCTAGCTTGAACATAGCCCACCTCATACACTCAGTCGTACTACTCAAAGTTAACCTTTCCTTCAATGTACACAAAAGAGGTTAGCTACAAGATGGGTGGAAAAGTAAGTTCCTAGGCAAGCTGCAAGCTTTGTGAGGGGTTCCCGGCGACGCCGAGCAAAGCGAGCAGCCACAGCCTAGTTATGAACATCCTCATTTGCAAATCAAGTGAATGCTGTTTCAAATCCTGCGACTGATTAACTTAAGGATACGGGAGGCCAGGAAGTTTTCATGATGGAAATCGTTAAAAACAGTTATGACTAATAGCGTCTCAAGAGCTTCCTTATTTTGCCATGAACCCCAAAACACCTTTGATTCAGTGTGGGTAAAGGTCTTCGTCTGAAAACTAACAATGAAAGGAAGAATCTACTGAATATTATTCGGAGTGAAATAATTTCAATCGCTGGTAGTAAGTAGTTTGTCTAAGACAATTTCGTTTGTTTAAAGGTTGGAGTAATGAAAGAAAAATACGACCATCGACTACTGTTGAAGCACCTTCCATCAGACTTTCGTCAGTTCCTCGATCATGTCTCCCAGCTCGAATATGTGGACAAACCTGACTACCAAATGCTTTCTGGCCTCTTTGAAAGATGTATGAAACGACGAGGTGTCAAAGAGTCCGATCCGTTCGACTGGGAGAAAAACTACACGGATAATTCCGTGGCTACCACCACCACTACGTCACCCGCAATAATCACAAGGCCTGCGGGACCTGCTGGGTAAGTTATCCTCTACTTTAAACATGCTTTATTTAAGGGAGTTGTAGTGTGAAAATGTAAGAAATTGTGTTCAAAAACTGTTTTAAATACCACACAAATGTATGTGTTTGATAATGTTGGTAATGTCCTGTTAAGTTATGATTATTTGAGTGTGTGTGTGTGTGTGTGTGTCACTTTTGGTTTGGAAGCTTTGTGAAGTAATTTTTTGATATTGTGCCGAACCATTCTCAGCTATGTTGTAACAATCGTTGAATGCCAAAGTAACTAATTTGTGTACTGTATTGTATCGAAGATATGCTTAATTTTGTTTATCCCTTAAAGGTACTAGTCTTTTTTTGTTTGGCTTCCTTGCACTGCTTCTCTAGCATTGCTTTCAGTTAACTCGTTGGAGATAATGGGGAATTCACGTTAACGATGCACAGCAAAGCCAAACCAGTAACAAATTTCTTAAGCCAGTGGAAGCTTTAATGGTAAAAATCTACTTTTCTTTGCTCATTTTTGGTTATAAATTTCTTTTTCCATGACTAAAAATTTTGATTATTGTGCAAAATAAATTTAGGTGTTATTTGGGCATTAGGATTTGTACATAATAAAATATTACATTAATTTTAACGATTGGGGTTCGTGTCGTGTATTGCAGAGATTGATGTAATGGTTGTATTTTCTCATTTGTCTTCTAATTAGTGTCAAGTTGACTATTTTTTTGTTCGCTGCTAACAGGGGTGTAAGCTCGTGGTTGGAAGGGGGGGGGGGGTGGCTTCTTGTTGTTCAGTCCAGGGAAGGGGGGGGAGGGGCTATGGCTTTGTTTAAATAATCATGATCTGAAGACCTTTTTTTTTGGCTATTAACCCTCGATTTATATGAATATTACTACTCTATTAATATTAGTATGACTTTCGGGAGCCCTGGATCTGTACCTACATCCATGTCAGTTAGCAATCCCTAGGTCGGGGCCCTCCGACTTTGTAACCTCAGTTCCCCAAAATTTACGCCTCTGGCTACTAACTGCAAAAACAGCAAATACCTAATAACGTAATTGCCCTCAGTTACTAGCAAGTTCATATATTTACTTTTGCAGAAAGTTCGATAAAAAATTAAGTGTAGGGTATTAAAATGTCTTGTACATTTTTCAGTTTGATTTTATCTAGGGGCGACGTTTACTTCTTCATGGAGAATGGTTGCTCCATCAATTGTGTAGCTGATCTAGTTTGTCAATCACCCCTGAATTTATACTCTGGTTCAAGAAGGAATGTATTCCTGACATCCCGTTGTTATAATAGAAATAAATGTGTATATGGATTGCTCACATTCTGTCCGAACCATCGTACTTTACAAAGTGAATCACCAATAACACATTTATTTCTATTAGAACAGTGAGATGCCCATATAAGGAAAACCTTCTTTCTTTAACAAGAATATAGTAACTAGACGTGTATTTTTTTCCCAAATTGAACAAAGAGAGGTTTGACACTTCTGTTTGGAATGCTGCAGTGTCTAAATTATTATTGAAATGCAGGAATGACGTATTGTAAGTAATTTATGTAAATGTGTTATTTCAGTGTGTGTAACGACTTGTAGATTTGAGACTGTCATCATTTTGAATTAATTTTGCAGTTTGTTTTGTGCTTGGGGGAAAAAATAACTAATACTGGTTTGTATCAGAGTTTCAGCAGATGTGACTACTAACTATGTTTTAACACTGCACTGGTTGACAGTTTGTAAGTAAATTTTTGTTTTTTTATGTATTTGTGGTTTGGCACGAATCCGTTAATTTTGTTAACACAGTTTGTTAGTTGTTGTTAATTTAAACTCATTGTGTTAATGAACTTAGTAGTTAATCATGTTAGTTATGAATTATGTTATGAAATTGTAACATAAAACTTAATGCCAATTTTTTATATGTGTATTTGAAAAGAGTTACCCCTTGCTTGGACCAAATTTAAGAAGGAAAAAGACTGTCGTGTCTGTTTATTATTTTGGGCATGTTGTGAAATTAAAAAAGCGTAACTTTCATTTGGTAAATATTTGCAAAGCAAAGCAATTTTTAAGAATGGTTCTAAGTTAGGGGATGTTCAAAAATCACTGATTCAGTTATGGGGTGGAGGCGGTTTCCACTTTGGCTAAAACAAAACGTTTGGCTCAGAAAAGTCTGCTACCGAAAATGTTTGATAGAAAAAGCACCAGTCCGAAGTGTTGGTTTATGCCTCTTAATTCTGGATCGCACGGCAGCATTGACTGTATAATTCATTGGCCAAATTTAAAAAAAAGATCGTAAGATTTCTGGAAATAGCCATTTCACCATTCTGCAAAGGAAGGAGGGAAAATAGAAAATTTCTTTAAACAAAAAAGTGGTTTTTGAATGGCCCCCATATTAGTTGAATGCAAAGAGACAACAGAAATTTTGTTTTCGCCTTGCACCTTAAATTTGGTAATGCCAGTGTTTGCTTTCTAAGAAGCATAAGAAAAATTGTCTTGTCACTCGCAGACGAGGTACAGCTTCCCCTTTAACACCACACCTTCACAGCTCCCCGACGAAGGACCTGGACATGGCAGCGACGTCGAAGCTTCCACCCGAACTGCTGAGTCTTTCGAGCACGTCTGCCGAACAGCAAGCATCAAGGACTTCTGAAGAGGAAGCCGTAGCTGCTGGCGCTGAGTCGCAAGACCCATCCCAAGAAATTGAGAAAAAGGACTTCAACGGGTGAAGACGGTGAATATCCGGAACATTTTATGTCCGGAATGTGCTCTAGAAGTGAAATCATGGAACCTGAAAATTGTGATAAATGTGAAGCAAGACGTTGAT
>JAHWFP010109202.1:0-22716 GCA_023313725.1 Lithobius niger | reverse complement strand
TTGTGGGATTCGAACCACCGTTCTCTTGGTGTGTAGTCGAACCACTGTACTGTGCTTGCTCGCCTTGCTCAGGGTCCCTACCCCTCCCAAAGCTTGCACTGCGCGTTGGGACTTAGTTTTTTTTTCGTTTAGATGCCAGTCACTTCAGTAACCAGTGGGCATAAAGGGTTTTTCTAACCTTTTGACAATTGACGTAAATGAGTTCTTACCTGGTAGGCTCTAGAAAATTTATTTAGCGTTAGTGAAACATCTTAAGACCTTACGCCATGACTGACTAGATAGACCTTCGAGAACAACCAGTAATGCAGAGCAATGCTTGAATTGGAGACAGTTCGGCTCCAAACGGCGCTGCCTTGACGTCAAGCGGTGAGCAAAACTGTCTCTAACAGTCGCGAAAGGAAGGATCGATGACGTCATAAGTGCCTTAATAAGGTGGGGGAATGACCACCCTTGCTAACACTATTATTCCGAGGGACCTTGCCATTCAGGCGGGATCTTTTGTTTAAAATTGATGAGATCACCTGCAATCTCTGTGCCACCTTGTTAGTTTTTTTAATTTATTTTTTGGCGTAATCGTTCCCTCGACTTGACTCCGTGGCTGTCGTTCGCAGACACTCATTTCAGCTCGAAAGGAAAGGGCGAGAATTCAATTTGAGCGTCACTCGCAAGTTTGCGAACCTGTGGGTAAAGAGACATGGGGATGTTTTGTGCGTTTGTTGTCGTTGTCGCTTGCACTTGGTTTCCTCGTGACTTACGTGCCCTTGACTGCAGCCTTGCGATGAATGGCTCCGTGGTGGGACGAATAGCGCTCGTGCATCTGCTGTCAAACACTCAACTGCCACCAGCACACTTCCGTACACGTTTTAAGGCCACCAAAAGTTGGCAGTTAAAGCCGACCTGCTACTTGCACGCTAAACAACAGAATATATTGGACGGTTTACTCTGTTTAAGTGAGTAGTTAAAACAGAAACAGATCTTTTCAACATCCCTAACTGGTCAGGAGTATAAAGCTGGCCTGGACGTTAGTGCCGATCATTGAAAAGATACAACGTTCTTACGTCCTTGTTAGCCTATCTATCCGTCATTGGGGGCTCGCTTCATCGGCTCCTGGTTATACCAATGGTTAGCTAAATTAATACCTGGATTATATTTCTCCTTCACGTTGGGGAGTATCCTACTGGATTGTGTCACGCCTATAATTTGCATTAGCGAAAATGTATTAAGTAATCTTTAGGTACGTACTTAGGAAGTTCAAATTAGGCCAGAGGAGAAAAAGCAACAGTGTGGTAGTTCTCCACTGAATGGCGCGTATGTTTGTGTGATTAGCAGGCTTATAATTGTCTGTTTAGTACTATATTTGAATAGATAGGCCTATAATTTGCATTAGCGAAGATTTACTGAAACTATATCTTTAGGCAGGCTACCTAGGAAGGTAAGCGTGGCCAAAATGTGCAAAGTAATTTTTTGCTAGGGCACGGGCACGGAGGGGTAAGAAATCACATGCGGAATCGCTGGTGTCTTCATTGTGAGACTGGCTGGGTTAGATATTTTCTTCTTCGCTTGATTAAATGGCAGTTCCTCCATTTCAAACCTATGCTACCCTTGCTTATTCCTACCCTTAGGATCAGACCTTACCAGGGATCACGACCGGCAAATTCATCATGCACTATAATGAAAAAGGGGAGCAGGTTTATTCTTGCCACGGAAGCAGGTCCATTCGAGGCGCGGTAGCAAGGAAAATGGGCGAGCGGCCGACATTGAAAACGGGTGTGCCTTGTAACAATCACTGCTACTGTAACGCTGCTATTATATAGAGCAGAGTTGAATAGTTTCAAAGTCGGTTGAGTAACAATCACTGCATGCACGATCGTTGTTGCACTTCATCTCAAAACGGAGAAACAGGCAATTCAGCCACACTGAAAATAAGGGGGGGGGATTGAGGCTTAATGGCGCGTCGACAGCTTGGTCATTAGCGCCAACCTCAGAACATGAACTGAGAATAAGAGTGTCACCCTCTATTGAAAACGATATTTAGTTCCTTAAGAAAACCAAACACCAGGGGTTCCAAGGGAGGTGGAGCAGTGATGAGGGGAGGCATATTCAGACCACACAATGGCGGGAATCTGGGTGGGGGTGGGGTAGGGGGTCGAGAGGGGACCAGAGAGGCAGCAAGGGAAGGGAAATCTGACCGCACAAGGAGGGGATGTAGAGGGGGGGGGGGGGCAGGGAAGTTCGACGAGGGGTGGCCGTTGGCGATCCTTTTCAATTCATACTGCCAAGCTATTACTATTTAAATGCGGATGCAAGCATTATAAAGTGTAAAAGAACTGTAAGCCTAAAAAAAAACTTATGCTCTTAAGGAACAATACATGTCTTTTTCTTTTATTTGTTCCTTTAGAGCATTAAGTTTTTTAAGGATTGTAGACTTGGAGCTTCTTTTACACGTAGAGCAAGCATAACCTAGCTCTCATCCACAAAATATTCTCTTCTTACGAGCCCAAACAAGGGCGAATATCTAGAGATCTTTGTGGGTGAGAGCTAATTGATATTAAATATTTCAGGTAAATTAAATAACTAGAGTTTTGATTTGGGGTATCTTGATATGAAATAATTGGGACGAACGCTTTTTTTTTAGATAAATCGGTCACAATAAACTAGCGTTCAAAAAAATCTGGATCTTGTTAATGCCTAAATTTTAAGCTTTAAATATTGAAAATAGGTTTGCGGGTTCGATATCTATATAGGTGAAAGGAAAATTTCCCCAACAAGAAGAAGAACAACAACGAGAATACTGTACTCTCGTTAAAATAGCGTTCAAAAAGCATTGGGCCTTGTTCGTACTTACGTATTAAGCTATAAAACTTGAAAATCGAATTCACTGGTTCGATCTCCCGGTGAGGCAAAGAGTCCCAACAACAACAAGAAATTGCCATGCTGTGGAGAACAAACGGTTTCATTGTCGTCGTTACATTTTTGAATGCAGCTAAATAGTTTTGACGCGACCCCAAATTTCGAATTTCGTTAGGCTATGTCAATTCTGGGGAAAACTATAGGGTTTCAAAGTTTGACGTTTCACATGAAAGTTCATGTTGAAGCTTACATAATATTGCGGTCCTTGACACCTTGATAAAACGGTAAATTGGCACATCTTTTATCTTGAGCAAAACTTGAACATTGAACGGGTACATGAATGGTTTTGTCTTCTTTACTCAGGGCCCTCACATCGAAGTTAGGGGCCTGGGACTAACTACGACAGCGGGCCCGCCACTCTCCTGACTGAAATCGTAAAAAGGTTACCCTATGTTTAATATTTGTCGGCCACGTGTGATTAATGGGTTGGTTACGTTTGATGGCTTCTCTGCCTTACAAGCTGACAAGCTTGCCCTGCAGTGCTCCGGCTCCGTGCCGTTGGATTGGAGTTGTTCTTTGTTGGGAGTATACAAAAAATTCACAATACCACAAATCGAGCATGTTACTCGTAGTCAAAACTCGTAATTGCGAAAAAAAATTGTTTTCGGCCTTGCGGGACCCTTCAGTGGCCGGGCTGGGTCACCCTGACACACCCCCCCTCCCGTTGTGGGGGCCCTGTCTTTACTCATAGTTGTCTTCTCTCTTGTCGTTACTGTCAAAGATACACAAGGTTGGGCTTGTTATAGTAACTTTAACTTAGCAAGATCTTGTTTGATTTTGGTTTTGTCTTTAGAGTTCAAGCAACATCGATTTGACCAGGCTTAAATTACCACTGGGTTGTGGCATCATTATCTCCGCTTAGACTGTCATTATTTTCGTCTTCCGTTCGCAAAAAAATAGTAATAATAGTAAACAAAGCATCGAAAACAGTGGATGGTAAGTCCACCACGTTACCCTGTTCAGAAAAAAAATATTCAAAACAGGCCTAAACTAAACTAACTTATCGTGCTCACTTGTTTCTGTTTTACAATCAAATGTAATACGACGGTCACTTTATTGGAAATATAATTCATCAGCGATCATTAATTATACCAAAGTGACGGTTTTTTTTTGGGTGTTCACGATTTTCAATTATATTTTCATAAGGAGCTCACAATCAATGCTTACACTAAAGCAAAACCAAAAGGGGTGATAAAACACAAAAACCCCATAAGGGTATAGCGACCCATCAAGTTTTCGCCATAGAAAGTAGTGATATCAGAGCCAAAATGGCTACCATCAAGTTTTCCGTCCCAACACTGAGCACTCATTCTTAACTGACACCTCGGTGATTGCCAGTTAAGCTTGAGTGATCACGGTTCGAACCACAAACTTGGTGGCAGCCGGTTTGGCTCTGATATCACTACTTTATATGGCGAAAACGTAAAGGGATATACCTCCCTGCGCCATATTTCTCGATCCTCCACATCAAGTACGGCCCCAAAGGTCTATATACTTCCCGTAAGTCTTTCCCTTGCTAAAAAATCCGTTTTAAAATGTGGCGTCTAGGAGATTTTCTGTTGAATATTGGGGAACTTTATTTACGTTCTCGAAGAACGTATCATATCAAAAACCAAAACTGGTAAAAGGGGCCGCCAAGTTCCGAATGGTTCGGCCCTTCAAAAGAGTAATATCAACACACCAAAACATTCGCCAAGTTAATCGCACCGCTTTATAGTTCGAAAGTTAAACGAAAACTAGAACATTGCTATTTTCGGTAGCAATGTTCAAGTTTTCATTTAACGTCCAAAGTATTATTCGGTGCGATTAAGTTGGCGAATGTTTTGGTGTGTTGATATCACTCCTTTGAAGGGCCGAACCATTCGGAACTTGGCCGTTCTTTTCACCAGTTTTGGTTTTTGATATGGTATCAGTCCTTTTTAAAAAATTGTGTATTAAACTCAACTCCTACCGTGCAGATGTGTAATAAAGTGGTACGTCAACAAGAAATTGGTTTTCAACAATTTGCCACTACCTCTTGCCTATAGGTCAAACCATTCTCAACTTGGTCACCTCTTTATAGGTTTTTGGTTTGGTTTTAATTTTGTTGTAATTTGTTTTATTTCGTTAGTTTTAGTGTGTTGTATCACTCCTTTGAAGGGCTGAACCACTCTCAACTTGGTGGCCTCTTCACCAGTTTTTGGCTTTGTTTATTTTGCTTTGTTTTCAGAGTTGGTTTATTTTTCGTGAATTGGGCGTGAATACAATTTCTTTGGCAACGTTGTTTAGATTTATCGTGCTACACTAGTGTGTGTCTAGGCACGCACGTCAGTATACACGTTGTTATTGTCCGAACTTTGGCTGTCGAATGAGAGACGGTGCCGACAATATTAACAATGTTTATAACAATATTTTCGTACTTACGCGCCATCCCACGCCATTCTCGTTACACCCCTAGGCTCCAAACCATAAAAGGTATGCAGTTCGTATCGTACTGCAGCCATTCGTCCAATTTCATAGCTGGAAGCCTTTCCGTATCTCGGTATCGATGAATAATCACCATATGGAAATTAACATGGGGATGACGGACTAGCTAGCTACAGGTGGGTTGGGCAATGTGCAATGTGCCCAATTATGCTTCAAGATATAAGACACTGACGCTTAAAAGGGTTAAAGGGTTAAAGGGTTTAACGAGCGTTAACCACTCCTGGTCATCTGCCCGAAGCCCTAAGGCCCTGACACTGACGCTATGGCGCCGCGCTACAATGGTGTACAACCTCGACAATTGAATTGATATGATGTTTGTTGTGATGATTGTTGCCTAACTTGGCGCGACACACTAGCGTGTGTCTAGATATAATGCTTTGCACGCCTACAATGACCTTGAAGTTTTATCTGTGTGTGCGCAGTACTAATTTTAATCGTTTGCTAGTAATTACTTTGAGATCAAAAATCTAAAAGGGTAATACAGTAAAAATTAAAATTAATTATTCCAATAGATCGCCGAAGCAAAATTATAAAATTAAATTTAGAAAATTATAAATTGTAGTTTTAAAATACAAGAATCATTCCGGTTTTTGACCACACAATCAATGCATTCACGCTGGCTGGACTAATAGGTGCAATGCCAACTGAGACAGTAGCTACGTTTTTCGCTGCGAGGAACGAAGCTACTGTCTCAGCTAACCTTAGCTACGGTAAATACACGGATGAGATCGTCGCGTGGCTGTGATAAGGCAGGCGGAAGGTTATAAGGCAGGCCGGATGTTGCTTTAATGGGTCCTTTACCCTTATGGAGTTTTTGCATGACAGAAATTTGCTTTATGGTGAGTGAGCATCACTCCGTACTAAAATTGGGAAGGAGGAGGAAGACTGGGTGGGGTCTACTAAAATACAGAAAGGGAATTTTTTGGTTAAGGTCGTGTTTTTTTTTCCGAATGCTCATTTGCCTATTTCGATTTGTCCAGTTAAACGTAATTTTGGACAGCAAATCCAGATTGTAAGATGTTGTACCAACAAGAATAACTCTGCGGTTTGCCGTTTGTAAACGGTCTGTCCAAACAGATTTGGAATGCAGCCTTCAAGCCCTCCTGTCAAACCATTGTTGTTGGAAAACTGAAATTGGCTTTGGGCGCTAGCTCTTAAGCCAGATTAGAAAACAAAAGTCCCTCATTACATTGGAATGCCGTCATTACCGCCAATGAGAAATCGATACGAAATAAAGAAATGTGCAGAGCCCGGCGCTCACACACGCGCAGATACACGCCGACTCACTCGTACACAGATATACTATTATTGAATTTTCGGCCAAACCCAAGAATTTCAATTTGGAATCCGGCAAGTTATGGCACTCAGCTGCCTCGCACCGAACTCGTGCCGTGTCCTACTGTACGAATAATGCAACTACAGCCAAACAATCCTCTTTTGGGAAGGTTAGGCATTCCCTGACTTCCTGGAACACGATGATAGGGATATTTACGAAACCAACATATATTAAAGGTATGTTTAGGAATATTTAGGCGCTCTCAGTGCAGTAAATATTATACTTGTTTTAGAATTTTATACTTTTCGTATATGTAGTTCTTGAAAATTTATAGCTTCCAAGCAATAAGATTGCCGCTCGCAGTTAGCAAAGCAAAACGTTGTTCAACTGATAGCCGTTACACCATAAAGGTATAGCGTACAGAAATTCAAAATCATTACGTCCAACAGGTTTTCTTAAGAAACAATTTTAATTCGTGCACTGTTAGGTCAAAGAGCAGAAAGAGATTTCAAGCGTGCAATGGGCGTTTAACTGTAGCCAAGCAGTACAGGATCTGAGTTTTTTTTTCAAGCTTTAAATGGCCTGGCACCCTTCCAGTAGGCCAGTTTTAAAGCTGTCACAGTGCGCAAATATCGTATCGCGCCACCACAGGTATTGCGCAACCTGAGAACTTTTATCCCAGACGACCTTAACTTCGTTTGACCCATCAGGAAAGCGATCGTCATCGAACCTATAGTTCTAACGGCAAAGCGAGCGAACTTCTAATTTCGCGTTGGTATACACGCTGCCAATGCATACTAAACCATGCGCAATGGCTGTTTGCCGTGACGTCACCATGAGCTAGCCAATGACGAACGAGACGAACGGCTGTTTGGCCGTCTGATTGGTCTAGCCCAGTCACGTGATATGCACGTCACAGCAAACAGCCGTGGCGTGTGGTATACAATCGTAGGATCGACAGAATTATCTTCTATTCGCCGTATTTAAAGTGAATTTATAGAGCACTCAGGATTTTGTTTCGGAGATATAAAAAAAAATTGGAGTTAAAATGAGGTCCACGAATTCTGCTAAGTGGTGTATGAAGGGGGGTGCATTATGTCCCTGGGAGGCCCAGAAAGCAAATTTCTTTTCAGCAATTTAGTGCCTCTGAAACTTTCAAAAAAGCTAATTTTTAGAATTTTTCAGTTGCAGTAAATGCCTTATTTGCGTGCTTTTGCCAGATTTAGACGTAGTTGAATTTGCCTACCAATTTGTCTTTCGATTAATGGTACTCAACCGTTAAAGGCATATTTTCACCTTTTCAAACTCCTAGATACAGCACCGCAGAATTTCCATAACTAAACGAGATCACGTGACCCTCATCAGCCTATCGGATGACGGAGAATCTGGAACGTGGAGGCTGTGTTTAGAATATGGACAACGCTATCGAAATGGTGAACTGGCGCATTTAACTGAAAGCCGGGACGCAATTACTTTTATATATCGTTTTAAGTGTCATATCTGTTAACTGTGCGTTAATTTCTCATCAATTTCACAGAAGAATTATTATAATAATTGTTGTGATTATGCTGTATGGTTAATTTGGATATTATATGGATAATTAAATAAATAATATAATATAATATAAATATATAATAAATAATATAAATAATAATTTCTTTAAACTTCTTGCAAGCGAACTGGCAGACCCACTGACATTCATTTTTAACTTCTCTTTCAAAACCGGCACACTTCCATCATGCTGGAATCGGGCAAATGTTATACCAGTTTTTAAGAAGGGAAACCCTTCTGATCCCACAAATTATCGTCCTATTGCTTTGACCTCGGTAGCATGTAAGTTAATGGAATCCCAAATCCGGGTGGTTCTATTAAAATTCCTTACCGAGTATAATCTCATTAGCTCGGACCAATTTGGGTTTTTGCCGAAACGTTCTACTACACACCAATTACTTCTGTGTCTGGACCGTTGGTCCTCTGCATTAGATATTGGTATTCCATTTGATACTATATATTTCGATTTTTGTAAGGCTTTCGAATCAGTTATACATTCTAAATTATTATTAAAACTTGTAAATATTGGTGTTCGAGGTAAACTGCTTACTTGGATTACTGCTTTCCTGTCAAACCGCTCTCAACGTGTCAAAATTGATGATTCATTTTCTTCTTGGGGTAAGCTTTCTAGTGGCGTCCCCCAAGGTTCTGTACTTGGCCCTATTCTCTTTGTCATATTCCTCAATGATCTTTCCTTCGAACATGCTAATGACAATAGATTTCACTTTAAATTTGCGGATGACCTAAAAGCGGGTTCCCCTATTGTCAACTTAACAGATGGTTTCCACTTATCTGAAGATATAAACTATATCTATAATTGGTCTATCCTTTGGCAACTGCCCCTTTCCTTGAGTAAATGCTATACATTCCATATTGGTGAACTGAACCCTGGCCTACTTTACTCAATGGCGAATTCCAACCTAAACGTTGTAACAAATATCTGCGACCTTGGGGTCTGGTTTTCAACAAACCTTAAATCGACCCTACACTGTCAAAAAATTTCTGCTTTGGCTTTTCGTAGACTTGCCTTAATACGTAAATGTTTTACTTCAAACCACCTCGAAATTAAGATTCGCGCTTTCTGCGTTTTTGTTCGCCCAATTTTGGAATACGCCAGTCCGGTGTGGTCCCCACACCTGCTTCAGGACATTGATGTCCTGGAGTCGGTTCAACGTTCTTTCACCCGACAACTACCCGGTTTGAGATCTTTACCTGCTGGTGAACGCCTCAAAATTTCAGGACTTGAGCCATTGGAGCTGCGTCGTCTGCGGGCAGACTTAGCTTTGACATTTCAGATTTTGAAGGGCTTTCTGCCAGTCGATCTTCCCTTTTTCGACTTAGCGACCCCATTTAAGACTCGTGGTCACTCATTAAAGCTATCCTTGCCAAAGTTCTCCACTGAATGTCGGAGATCTTTTTTCGCTGTTCGTGTCGTCGGCGTGTGGAACTCCCTTCCGGAATATGTTGTGTCGGCGCCATCCGTACCAATCTTTAAACGACGTCTGGCTTTTTGCCCCCTAAATAAGTTTTTAAAACGCACCTACTAACGTTCGTTCGCTGTATCCTTCATATAACTTAACTCCCAGGGCCAGTATAAGAGGCATGCCCTTCTGTGTCCTCGCCTGCACTTGCAGGCAAACTTTTATTATTATTATTATTTATTATTATTATAATATGGATATTTGGTATGCAGAATTACTGAAATTTGTTGCACAATTTTTTTTTTTAGTTACGAGCGTAGATCCATAAAGAATGCATGTGGAACACTTGTGCTAATAAGGCAATAAGTTCGCAAGTTATGTTGGGTATACAGTCAAGCAAACAGGAGCCCGGGATGAGAGGCACCTTTGTACTTCCTGAAATAGTTATATAAGCACCAGGGTTGGAAATAATCGTGATTATTTTAAAATAATCTCAACATTCTGATTATTTTGATTATAATCAAGATTATTTTGATCATAATCAGATTTTAATAATATGTAAAATTACAGCAATAATGACGACATGGGATATCTTAAGCACTAAAAGTTTAAAACGTGATTACCACGTGTAAATTTCAATATCTACATGCACACCGGAGTAACTGTTATTAAAGTGTGTGCGGCCTATCTTGAATTCGCTGCAGAACGAAGACAGATAATCGATTGTACGTTTTTGGTAGCAGAGTGCCTTGTTGATATCCAAGATGGTTACGAAGACAATGGCGGCCGTCGATTAAGGCCGCCTTCTCCAGGAAAACCTAGTCGCTCGTAAAATGCGTCCAGGACTCAAGACACGCCGTGCACACAATACAGTAATAGTGGCACACTATACTGGTACATTCCTCACACACCGACCTGTTACATGAACACAGTGAAGTCAGCTGCAGTTGCTATAGTTCCGTCCTAAAAGTACATAAGTTACAAAGTCCTTTAGTTCTTCCTTGGATTTAAGGGTTTGAATGTTGCCATTAGTTTTACCGCTTTGGTTGTTCCTAGTCGGTTACATATTGTTGTATAGAACAGGCCAAACAAGTACAGAAGACATACGTTCCTCGACTACAGAAGATTTAACAGCTGTACGTATATTTTATTTTGGTTGTCTAAGGTCTTTTGTACCAGTGCATGAACAGTTTTGTGTCAACCCGGTCCTTGATTATAATCAATTCAATTTCAGTTTTAATCAAGTGATTATAATCCCTGATAACCCTGACAACCACAAAGAAAAAGAAGTAACGATTTAACAAAAAAAAGAAAGTCAGTATAGTGCACATAAAATGTATTTACTTTGGGATGTTTCGAAGCAATCCCCGCTTCGTTATCAAGAAAATAAAAAATACACCTAAAAGGCCAAAGTCAAGAAAAACACTTTAAAATCCATAAAAAAAGTCCATGATTTCTCACGTGCACTAGCAGGCCAGAAGGCAGGTTCCCTACTGGCAGTTGATAAGGCAGCTCCAATTTATTTATTATTTTTATTCTAGTGCTTTGAGTTTTTATTTTTTACGAAGTTTAAAGTGTTTTACCTGATTTTGGTTGGCTTCTTAGCCGTATTTTTTTACTGCTTGATAACGAAGCAGGGATTGATTCGAAACGTCGTAAACTGTGTATTTATGTGTGCTGCACTGGTTTTCTATTATTCATCGTTCGCACTGATTCGTACCGCGCGTCACTAAAATAATTGTTTAACTCTGTGTCGCTGCTAACAGTTCGATAATTGTTCTCAAAAACGTACTCACCCCCAACCCTCCTCTTCACTGCATAAATTCGGTTGACAGCAGAGTTAAATAAGTCAATATATATAGAAACACCCATTGTAGAATCCGGAGACTACAGTGAAGCCTAGTGTGCAGCCATCCAGATAAAGTGGCCGAGAATCGGACCCTGGTTATCCGGATACGTGTCGTCTGTTGTAACTGAAAGGCTACCAAGACACTATGCAGGTCGCCGCAAACTGGCCTTATTATAAACTTAAAGGTGGGTTGCCACCAAATTAACATGTGCACTCAGCATCTAGCCCTATTGACTTCACTCTCGCTGCAAGCAAAGGAATGCACAATGCAAGACCTTTAAACACGACAAACAAGCCACGTGACTCATTATTTATTGAATAAAAATGTGTGGGCGTCCTCGTGCACCTGATGGGACCAAGCTGTAAAGGTTAACGATATTACTATCACTAGATGGCGCCAGGGTATTTTCTTTATATTCTACAGTGGCGCCATCTCGTGGCATTAAAATCGTTATCTTTTACAGCTTACTTCCAGGTGCGCGATGATGTACCAAATCTGTACTCAATAATTCAGAAGGCTCGTGGCTTGTTTGCTGCGTTAAAAGATATATCTTTGTGAGCCTATTCCTTTGCTGGTTGCGAGCAAGAGCTAGAGAGAACTAGATAGCGCTCGATGGCGCTGAACCATGCGCAATGGCTGTTTGCCGTGACGTCACCATGAGTTAGCCAATGACAAACGAGAACAACAGTCTGTTTGGCCGTTTGATTGGACTAGCCCAGTCACGTGATATGCACGTCACAGCAAACAGCCATGGCGTGTGGTATAGATGCTCCAAACTTTTGTTTGGTGGCAACCCACCTTTAACGTCAGTTACAGGAACGAACGCCGCATACTTGGCCTCGCTGTAGTCCCCGGATGACACAACTGGTGTTTCTATATGTATCTCCCTGCAGTTTCATGTCTCTTTAAATAATTCTAATTAACCGAAAAGAATAAAAACTAGAAGAGTTTTTTTTAAGTCGGTGTAAACTGTAGACTTAAAAGAACAGCCACTTTTCCCTCATTAATGCTTTTTTTTTTTAATTTGTTTTTCTCTTCTTTGCGCTTTTGCGTTCCGTAATCTACATAAACGCGACTCATTACCTCTCTTCGATATTTAATTAATTTGTTGGCGCGGAAGTGTATTGATTATAAAGCGCGGAGTGGGGGAAATGACGTGTTCATAATCTTGATAAACATTTAAACATCTGCCGGCGGAACTTGCAAATGCACGCGACTGTGATTACAAATCTGCATCGGTAGAATCGCCGCCCTTTATTATTATTTTTTTTTTATTGTTAAACGACATCGTTTCCGGCTGCCAATTATTAAACATGTGTATTAAGTTGTAGGCTCGACGTAGTTTCCAAAATCAGCTGCCGTACACGAAGTACCATTAGCGTGCGACAACATAACCAATCTGTCAGATTGGCCTCTGCGTCCAGCAAATTAGTTTTTCTTCATAGGCTGCAATTTCGTTCAGGTCATGATTTCGATATATATATATATATATATATAGAAGCTTAAATGATTCGCGTACTTTCTACAATTCCTTAACTTTCATGTGTTCATGTGTATGATTAGCTCCTTCTACCCCCTCCCCCTCCCCAAATAAAAAAGAAAAGTTAACCCATTCATGTTCCAGTTGTTCCCCTACCCCCACTCCGTATTGGAGAAAAACAATATTTTTCTCACTTTAAAGGCGCTTGTTCCCCATTTCTATAGCATTTCCCGTATTCTAGACACAGGATGCTCGTTCCAGATTCTCCGTCATCCAATAGGCTGATGTGGGTCACGTGATCTCGTTTTAGTTATGAAAATCGTGGCGCTGCTGCGAATACTGTTGTTCCATTTTTTATTTACTGCTATTTTCTTTATATTGCTCGAAGATTCTACGGTGCTGCATATTCCTCATTCCATAACAATTTTTCACTAAAGATTTTTCAAATCGCAGACTTTTACTTCTTAGATAGGTTTTAAGCAAGGCTTGCTTTAAGGTAAACAAAGAGACAGTGAAAGTTATAAGCGCACAAACCTCACGCAAATAAACTTAGCATTCGCAATTACACAGTGTAGCAGCTTGAGATTTCTTCACCGCAGCTTGGGATTTCTTCACCGCAGCTTGGGATTTCTTCACCGTGCACAAAGGATGTCCATTTGGCTTTCTGCTATGGTATCCAGGTGGCGCTTGGGTGCTGCAAATAGCCGCGTATTGCAATTTAGTCATATTGACTTAATTCCGGTGTTTTGTGTGTTGAAAACGCCTTGACAGGAAGTACATGAGAAAATGTAATACCGAAAATGTGCTACCAAAAATTTACGACAATTATTACCAAGCTCTTACAAATTAAGACCAGTTCTTGGCAGTAATTCTATGGTTTAATATCGTTATTATTTATCTCCTAGATAAAATCCAGAGAACACAAAACAAACTATAGTTAAAGCTCTGTTTAAACCGGTGAATTATATAAAAAAAATAACGACTTATTTCAAGAACATAAAATACTAAATGTTACAAATCTTAAGAATTACGTAATAATCTTAAATAACTATTTTAAATCTGAACGCAAGGTAGAAGATGTAAATATAAAACCTATCTTAGAAGTAAAAGTCTGCGATCTGAAAAATCTTGAGTGAAAAATTGTTATGGAATGAGGAATATGCAATATTATATTCCTTGGACCTTCAATCAGCTACCCAATAATCTTATGTCTCTAACAGGGTTTAAACAGACCAAGAAAGAAGTAAAAAACTGGTAATTATAATAATAATAATAATAATAATAATTTTATCGTCACTTTGCACGAAATTCGTAGAATTTGTACGTGCACAAATACAATTATTATACTGCAATTTTATGTAATTACATTAGTGTAGTAACATACAAATATTTATAAATATATAACGTCAATAGATATACATATTATTTACATGTAAATTTCCAAAAAGTTGACAGGTGTTAGTCAAAAGGTATTACACAATTTAAAAAACAAAATTTATCGTTCCATAACAAACTTTTTAATTTGATATTTTAATTTATTTATCGTTAAATATCTTAATTTATAATAATAATAATAATAATAATAATAAACTGACTAATAAAATGACAATACAGGTATTGGAAAAATAGTGCTTCAAGGAATCAGTATGTTGTTACTATGCTTTTTTTTTTACTGCTGGGTAAATGTGTACCGGCAATCGCATTCACCTGTAGCACAATGTAATGTAAATATCATGCAACCCGCACAAGTTCTACTGATTTCGGGAAGCAATGTGGACAAATAAACTATCTGCAAAAAAATAAAAGGTTTGTGCAACTAACGTGGATGTCGGCCTAATGTGCTTCGTTATCTACTATTTAGTTTCATTAAGGAGCTAACATCTGTCATTGCGGCTTGTACCCCTATACCATCACCACCTTTATGATCTACATGTCACGACCTTTTCTATTGTTTTGTGTTGCTGTGCATCTTTGCCTCATGAGATTGTGATGTCCATGCCGTGCTCTATATCGTAAAACACGCATGGCTACAGTTAAATTGTGATACTATTTGTAAAATTTATCATAGCACAGGCAAAGGTTTGAACTAAAGTTTCCAATAGCTGTTCGATTTTAGAAATTGATGTTTGCATCGTTTTAAAGATATACAGTGTTTTCACATTTGTGGCAACCTGTTCAATACATGCGTTACCGTCACGTTCAATTGTGACGGAAATGATGAATTATGGGATGTGTATCCTAGAACGATTTATGGTAAACTGCAATATGGTAATCCTACAATATATTTATTTTTTTTATTAACAATATTTTTTTAGCCTTTTTTACCCCCCCCCCCTCCACAATTTCAGATTAAAACAACAATTTCACGAATCTCATTCAGGCGAGGACAGAATACAACCACCATTTTTTTTTTATGTGGTGGTGCCTACGGTTGTACCCAGTTCTCGCACTCGCCTGAATGAGCTTTGTGAAATTGTTGTTTTAACCTGAAATTGTTGTCATGCTTTTTATAGGAGAGGTCAACAATAATTTTTTTAATAAAATAAATAAATAAATGTACTGTAGAATTGGCCTTCGGCGAATCTCATCAGATCTCATTCAGTCGAGAACCGGATGTTGGCTCGCGCCATGTTGGCGTTATCGACGTCGGCCAAGCCAGGGAGCTTGGAGTATACGTAGCTTCAAGAATTTATAGGGTTGGGGAAGAGAATTTGTGACCGAAACCCCTGCCGAAATGTCTGAGATCAATTTCTGTTAGTTCCGCCCAAGTTTATGGAGGGCGCCGTGTGTTTTATGCGGGGAATTTCTACTCAGTTTTCAGCTTAAAATTAAACTAAACTAAACGAAACTAGCTTGTATTTAATTATTATTTAGTTAAGCTTAGTTTTAATTTAGTATACTTTAGATTTGGGCTGAAAAATGAGCAAAATTTACCAGAAGGAACACGTGGCGCGGCCTCAGAAAACTCGGACAGAATTAATAGAAACGAATCTAACGTGTTTCAATAGGGACTGTTTAGAGTTACAGATTTCTCCCCCCTCCCCCCTCCCCCAACCCTATAAATTCTTATTGGCTTTAATAGGGTGGACCCACTTACTATTACGCTTTACCGCGAGAAACCGTGCGAGATTTCGGGAGCTGCTTTACCATATCTCAAACGCGTCCGACGTCTCTGCTCCCATTTCGCGCCATTTGACTGATTCTTGCATCTTATTGGCTGTTGAAGTTGCTGATGACTAGACACAAAATTGGACTGACAAACAACGAATACTTATCATCAAACGTAAGCTGTACCGCTCCAATTGTTTAAATTGTCTCAAGGACATTAAGCTACCAGTCCTATCGCCAATGCGACTGAAAATCTCATCGTTTGTTACCAGAAAGAGAGCACCGTCACCAGCGATCATCGTAAAAACACGCCATTGTTTTGGTTTCGACGCAACTACGTCAGCTACTCTCGTCTCAGGTCATCTGGGAAGAATTTGTCGTTTTATTTTAATAATGTGTATTTTAACGCTCAGTAAAGATTGAGCGATCAGATATTTCATAATTATTCATTAATTTCGTTAAAAACTACTCGCTAGTTGAAACAGACCTTTTTTGTTGATTTCGAAAAACCAAGCGTCGTCTGCTTGGAGGATTGGTTTGGGAGCAAAAACGTCACCAACTGAATCTCACTCGTGCATACCTTGCCACGGGAAATAGCTGTGCTACAGCTCAGACGCGTTCAACTGAGTGGGTCCACCCTATCAAACCTACGTATAATCCAAGCTCCCTGGCCCAAGTGTTGGAAGGAAGGCTGAGTGCGAAGGTTTGGAATACATTGTTTCTAGTACAGTTGCGAACCCCTGATGCAACGCCGTTCTCCAAAGATCTTGGAATAGTAGTAGTGTAGTGGATGTGTTACCCGCTTGCCGTTCTCCTCTTCTCGCAAGGCGAAATCAAATTCATTCTACGACCAATAAAAAATAGAGGCGCTTTGTCTTTCGTCTGTTAAGATAATTTAGCTGTAGAAGGAAATTAGAAATTGGCTGGTCATTGATGTAACTCGTCTGGAATCTCGCACTTTTTTTTACTTTTCAATTTACAGGATTGCTCATCCTAACTGACCCCCACCCCACCCCACCAAAGAAAGCTACCAAACGCGAGAGAGACTTCTGCCTCTCCCCTCAACTCTGCCAACAGTTATACTTTTCATCTGGGAACCGGTAAGGAGGTGGCGATAGTTGGGGTGGGGGGGGGATGATTGACATGGGTGTAGGTTGGGATCAACGGATTTAAAGGCAAATTTTTTTTACCTCAAACTGTGCCAAAGTATTATTAATTTTTTTTTATTCATTTACATTTTGCTTTATAAATCTAAGTAATTCCGACTAAGGTCCGTTTAACAGAATGAGAATTTTTCTTGGGTGTGATGGGGGGATGGTGTGCGTTAACTTTTCTTTCCCTCCCCGCGCCTTCAATGAAAATCGACCGTGGTTATATTGCATGCCTGAATGTTTAGACCTATTAAGTAGACCTGTATTACTGGAACCTATGTCGCTTTTTTTTATATTCATTTAATAATAAGAGCGTAAAATCGGTGAATTAGTTTTGATGGCTTCTAGCGTACTACCATGACCTCCGTTCTTCAACTGTCGCTTTACCTGTCCTAACCATTGTTACCCACTATGAGCCGTGGGCTCATGAGATTTTAGCATAAGCAGTTATTGTATTTATTTAAATTATTGTTTGTTATTAAGAATAGGTTTACGGATAAGGCCTCACAGCACGTCACACTACCTCAATAAAATTAACATAACGTCATGAGCCGGAGTTATTTCAACATTAAGCCGTAGTTATGTAAAAGGTTCAGCTTAGACAGTAGTGATATCATTAAACTCTGCGCGAAGGTAGTGGCATCCTGTTACGTTAGTTACGGCCACTAACGTGCAAAGAATGCATGACAGAGCAGTGGATTTTCGTGAATTTAAACAAGACGTTCAGAAATTGTAGTTTGCATTGTTATCTGTTTTTGCCCCTAATACAGTACTGAATGTTTGTCGTGTATAATACTCATCTTTCTTGTAGTATTTCTGCGTTAGTGGCCACAACTATCATACGAGTGAGTCATCCCACGCGTAGGCTAAGTTTATCTGCGACCTCTTTACTTACTAATATCTGGAAATACCACAATAAAAGTAAACATTCCTTTTTATTACTTAGCTGCGTTCGTGAACTTTCACCAGGGCCACGTAGCATACATTTTTTAAAACAAAAATAATAACAGTAATAATAGTCGATTTTGCGAATTATACCCCGAAATCCATAAGGAGTTCTGGATTGTGCCGCATTGTAACCTGAAATAACGTATTTAGCCTCAAATTACGACCGATACCGATGAAGGGTAAATCGATCCAAACCGATACCGATGTCGATACCGATATTAAAACACGACTAAAAATTTAATTTCTATACAAATGGAATTTCAGCATCTGGTTTTGCATGGGTTCCAAATGCTAAGTTCACCGAAAACAAAAGAGGGACAAATTTTGTTGTAATTTTCCGGCCACATTCCCTATTCGGTGAAAAAGCATTATTGTGCTAAATTGAGAAGTTCAATGAAACTCAAGTTTTAATTTTCCTGTCACTCAGCCTACATATCAATATACAATACAAAGCTAAAACTTACATTACATAACAAACACCTTTTTAATTCGACGTGTCACACGTCGAATTAATGTGGTTGTGGCCAAAAAACGGGGGTACCCGATTTACGTCAGCGACATCTCCTCAAAAACCAGACACATTTGTTTCAATTCTGATCCGACGAAAGTCAAGTATGCGGGTTGGTGACTTGCAATGCGCCAGTACACAAGGTATACTGTAGTTAATTTAGTTAGGGATGTTTTAGTTCGCTAACCTCTAAAAAGGTCTCTGAGCGAAAAACCGTCGTCAAATAGTACACGATCAGTGGCTGACGTCAGCGCTTCCTCAGCGTGAAGGTGTGCGCTGAACGCCCATCATACGAAAAATTGTGGCGTGTAACTGCGCATTTCGTCAAGTCAGCTCTTCAACATTGCGGTCGGTTAGAGGCTATCGTGTACATCCGAATGGCTCCCCTCTTATAGCGCAGAACAACACAAAGTGAGTCATCACTTACCTTTGCGGTGATCTGGATGGTACACCGAATTTCTATGATTGAATCTGGATGGTACAATGAATGCGATGCTCGTATAAGACTTGTGCTATTAATTACTGCGCCATCCTCGCTGCTTTTCGGGTGCGATATATTACAGTATTTTATTACGCGTATTTGTGGTGTTGTTTCCTATTGAACAAGTGAGCAAAGCGTATGATGTCCTGTTTTCACAGTGGCGGACTGGACAGAGGGAGGGAAGGGCGGGTTATTCCTAATGGCCTCTGACTTTCAAATTTTTTTAAATCCGTAACAGGAAGACTCACGTAAGTTTTATTGGTTCGACATTAGTTTTAACCACAGATTTAAAATTACAAATAATAACGATAATTATAATTATAAAACGCTAGTGAAACAAGTACTTTGTATTGAGTGGCCTAACAAAAATTTGCCACATGAAATTGCAGTGTTATATTCAATGTGGACTTTGTCACAATTTTCGTGTGAATATTTTAACTTTTGTTAATACACCTAAAAAGTGTAAATAAATTTAAAGTAGTTAACCTCACGTACCCTCAACGCAATATGATTTCTCCTACTCCCCGCCCCCCCCCCCCCCACCAAATTACCTGCTGAATTTATGAAACATGGTGTTCGAAGATTTAAAAAATGTAAAAGTCTGATGAATAAGAACAACGGGTACGGGAAACTGTAAAACAACGAAGCTTTCAGTTTGTTTTTTTGTAAGAAAACCAATATCAGCGTCCGATGAAAACTTATCTCGTCAGTGATTGCATCGTCGCACACAAGATTCTGGCTCATTTGCCGTATCCTAGTAGCAAACGTTACTAGACAATTTTTTTTTTAATATAATGTGCAATATAGTAGATATTCTTCAGTACACCATGCATTTAGTTTTTTTAGTAGTGTCCTGTTGGTATGTCTGCCGTTCCAACTTCATACGTCAATTACAGATATTTTTTTTTATTCTACCATACGACACGTCGAATTACTAATGCAGTGTTAGTGCATCTTGTTTTACTAGCCATACTTTATGCTACCAGCAAAAGATAATGTTCTTTGCTTGCGCTGTGTTCTTAAGCATAGAAATGCAACTTTCCGAAAAATGATTTTAGTTAGTCAAAGATCAAAATTGGAGCATTTTTACTAGTAAGTAAGAGTTTAAAAGATCAAAATTGGAGCATTTTTACTAGCAAGAGTTTAAGTTGGTCGTAGTAAAACTTCGAGCGTCGGAACCATCACATGCTACCATTTTCATTACAAACTCAGCTTTGCTTTGCTTTTGCTTTTGGCTTTGCTTTTGTCACTTGGTTGTTGCTTGTGCTTCCTTTGGTGTCAGCTCTGCAGGGAAACCTGTTTCGTTTCTTGGAATAACGAATATCGGTATCGGAAGCCTTACAGTGGTCCGACACCGTTATGCCAAAATTACCGATAAATACCGAGTACACCGATACCGACATCAATGTCAGACTATCCCTACTTCTCACATCATTTTTTTCCCTGATTCCCCATCGGAATTGTCAAAAATTTGGTCGTTATCCTGAAGAGATTGCAAGGAATACCTCCAGGGCTGTAGAAAGGGTCGTATGCCTAAGGCGCCACCTTCGTGGGGGCGCCACGCCGAATTTCTGCCAGCCGTGTAACCGTGAAAGTGGGTGGTACCACAAATACATTATTTACCGGATGGCGTTGCACACAAGTTTACAACACCGTAAGAAAAGACGTGCCTGGCCTTGCTTAGTGATCGCTTCGCAATTTCCGGATATTTTGACAACGGATTCTTCGTTTTTTCTTTACTGATCAGATAACTTGAAGCTGGAATTAAAGAAAGAAAAGTTTATACTATAGAGGCACTTCAGTATGTCTTCACTTGTGTCTTCATTTCGCTTGTGTCTTGCTTCTTGCACCCGAAAAATGCGAAAATTGAAAAAAAATGAAGACTATTTTTTGATACTGGTGTGAGGTGCTGAGGGAGTGGACGCGAAGTTTCGAGTCATGCCCAGTTCTTATTCACTATTTACTGCATAGCTAAGGGACTGTGCACATAGCATCACATATCAGGTATCGGCATTAAGTTTCTCCCGACCCTGGGTTTAACTCCGGTTAGACAACTTGCTGAGTGCCTCTGCTACATTAACTGACGATCCGCCGCTCAGACAATTTCGTTTATACGAATCGAGAACAATAGATCTTGCCTCAAGCTTTACGTCACGTGACCGGCTAGCAGGTGCGAGCCGGTTCCAACTGGTTGAACAGTGGGACAGGCTCGCTACCCGGCTGCTGGCGATCGTCCAATTCCCGTGTTTAGGCGGTAATTGGGAGGATGCACATGCAGGACATGTGACGGCAAGGTACACTGCGAAGTATTTACTGTACGTAAATAGCTGTTATACTGGTTGAATTAGTTATTTTGAGTTATTCTCATCCCTTATTCTCATCCCTTTATTACTTAAATTGAGGTTTTATGTAAGCTTCAATATAACATTCATGAAAATTTTTCTTATTTTCTGAAATAGGCAGTGGGGGGGGGGGGGGGGTGTCGTCGTAGAGTTGGTTCGCCTTGGGCAGCAGTCAGTCTAACTACGGCCCTGAATACCTTCTAATACCTCTAAGTTTCAGTTATTGAAATTCAAAAGGTCACCATTCTAACCCGTTTTTAATAAGACCGATTTTTTTTTTCCTTTTATAAAACGAATCTAGTTTGTTCTATTTTAGGTCTGGAATAATTTGCTAAGTGGTGTATTTCGTAACTTTCACCAAACCACGCCGTTGTCATGACAGCATTGTGTTTTGATGGATGACGTTGCAGTTTTTAATTTTTACAACACACTGCAAAACAAACGAAAGAAAAAAAAGTAATAATAAACAGGAAAAAATAAAAAATAAAATAGTTGGATGCGCTGTAGTCTGTTAAGCCTAATGGAGAATTACACAAAAAGTAGGTAATAATGTAAAAATGGAAATAACAGCGAAGAAGTATGGCGCATGGTCTTGACGACGTTAAATTTGTGAAAAGCGAATCCTAACGGAAAAAAAGAAAACGTCCGATTTTAAGGAAATTACGGTTGCCGAAAAAAATTTGAAAGCTGCCGCTGCTACCTAATGGAATGGGGTAAGCGTTAAAAAAAGTAAAAAAAAAATTATTAAATCAAAAAAAGTACACAGCAGCTTTAAGACTTGTAAAAAAAAACAAGGAACAACGTGACACTAATGATGATTATCATCAAGCTTACAAGTTAAACAAACTTGTGATAGATACTTATTTTTTTCTTATTTAATGCGACGTAGGAATACCGTGATGACACTAATGCTCTGACAAGAATGTGCAGAAAAATAGATGTAATTTACTTTTGATGGAAAAGTTAGAATGTGGCATAGTTAGGATGCAACTGCATTTTTCTAGCCCATCATTTGTCGGCTTTGTTTGCGAAAATCCAAAAAATGTGACCTGACTCTCTTTTTGTCATGGTATTGTAAGTGCATAGCCATTAAACCTAAAGGAAAACACAAGCGAGAATATTAAATCTCTATCATCATTTAGCATTCAGGAATTTTAGTGGTTTTTTTTTAACATATTAAAAGTTTTACAATTGTCTATAGAATCTGGGGTATTGTTAAATGTT